>MU383110.1:311971-444058 GCA_022495125.1 Xylaria acuta
AAGCCCCTGTTTTTGGTGGGCGTTTTTGAGTGGGGGTTGGCCCTGGCCCCCATAGGGTTTGCGGGGTAATTTTTCCGGGCCCTGTTTTTTTTAACACCCCCCCCCCCCCCCCCCCCCCCCTACATTCTACTGTTTTTTCACTAATACGATATGGCATTTAGCTATACAGGCACCCTCTCAAGCACCGTCCATCCATTCCCTCCATCCTCATGATCGCGCACTTCTACGGCCCTTGCAGACCCTCGGCAAGCCAAAACCAGCAGATTCCGCCGTTTCTTTCCTCCGCCGGACGGAATACATCTCGTCCGTCACGACCAAGGGCAAGCATGAGGCTGGGCCACTACGTTCCCTCAATCCCACACCCCTGAAGCGGCCGACAAAGCGGCCATCGCCCGAGCCCGATAACGACTCGCCAGCTTACGTCAAGAGAAAGATTGACCAGAGCTTCTCTGTAGCTGCTGCCAACCTCAAAGACAAGAGTCGCGTCAGGCACCCTACGAAACGTCATCTCAAGCTTGTAGACAGCTACCCCATGGTACCCGATCTCGATGCGTTCCCAGACTTTGGTGGCTATTTCACAATCAAGTTCACCAATAACCCCGTACCTGCCTCCGGGATCTACGACAAGCGCTTGTTGAATGCTGTCATTAATCCAGGGGCACTCCCTGAAGAGGTTGAGGTGGCGTACAAACTTGCCAAGCAAGCGCACGAGAGAGACCCTGCCAATAACCCTAAGCCTACCAACCTCCAGACTTATAATTACTATCTTAGCGACTCGCCGGAGACTTCGGAGAAGTTCAACCAACGCTTTGATGTGCTGAACCCCGACCGCGATGACGACGATCTATACACAAGCCAGAATAGCGAGGGCCAGGGTTGTTTCCAGTTCCGATTTGTGCGGACGTACGAAACTAAGGACGAGGTTGAGCTCGACAACGCTACCAAGTATGATGAAGAGCTGCTTATCGCTTTCAATAACGATGAAATGCTCGATCAGAAAGCCGTCTACTACTCGCCCGTGATACACCGGGTGGTCATGAAGCCCCAGCGCTCCAAAACGATCCATCGCAACGCCGGACTGACAGATGATGTGGAAGAGATTCCCGACCGGCTTGCTGTCATTGTTAATGACTTTGATGAGAAGACCCGGGGCATCGTGGACAAGTGGAAGACGGACCCTTACAAAGACCCCTTCCCGAACGAGCAGGCCGACGGAGAGGACGGGGGCGAAGAGCCTGAGCAGCGTGAGGATGCTGCCAATGGCCAAGGCGAGGAGGAAGAGGCTCCCCGACAGGATTCAGACGAGGATCAGGACGCCGAGGGCGATGAAGATGACTAGTATACTACTGCATTGCTTACTGGGAAAATGCCGGTTTTCCCGTCGTGACATTCGGGGCTGAAGACATAGGTAGTAGTATGTTAGACCTCTGTCTATCTATATACTGCATACAATTAATCACCGTCCTACGTGCGCGGCAAGTTTTATGTTCTATCGGAACTGTGTTGTGTTTATTTGTTGAAAGAACTTTCCCTTGATCCTCATCTGGATCTTGTTGTTTATCGTGCATATATCTACGTACATAGCGTCGAGTTTTTCACTGGTCTTTATCAGAATGGTTTTACCATGCTCGTGACAGAGAGATTATTGGTAGTGCGTCACAAGTCACTCTGAAGTTGTAGACCAGATTGTGGTTAATAGTTAGTAGTCATAT
The DNA here is from genome assembly GCA_022495125.1 of Xylaria acuta. NCBI lineage: Eukaryota > Fungi > Ascomycota > Sordariomycetes > Xylariales > Xylariaceae > Xylaria > Xylaria acuta. The sequence continues at coordinate 313,684 of MU383110.1, forward strand.
CCTACTCCCTTAGATGAGTGCTATCCTCCTTTTTTTTTCTTTCTTCACATCTGGTTAAGCCAGGTCGCCAGTCTACGCAATCGCAAAATAGTGCTTTTAATAAACAAAGCTGGAAGGCGAATGTTGCTTCTTTCTGTGTTGCTCTTGCATTTGTGTGTCTCTTGCTCATTTTAGTAAAAGGGGTAGGGTGTCAGGTACCTCTGTCTTAGATCCTCTCTCAATATTTCAGGATAGCCTTGATAAAACTGTAAAGCGCGTGAGGTACAGTAAGTAAGTATTTAAGGTAGACACACATAGAATAGCCAATTTGTATATCAGTGCATAAATCCTTAATCGAGACGATTCATATTAGGTAGCTTTATCATTCGTTCTGGGCAGTCTTCTTGCTGCTAGTGCCTGGAACCTAGAGGTAAGTACAGTAGATAGATAGTAAGGTGTGATGTCGGTGAAGTAGACCGGAGTCGACAGTGGCACTGCATTTTTAGCCCCCTCGCGGGAGGCGAGTTGGTTGCTTTCTTTCATTCCTAGGCATGTGTACTATGTGTATATATATATATATGCTGGTAATTGGACCAAAAAGCTGACATTGCACTACAAATTTAGCCTCACGCCTAGGTCTAGGAACCTCAAGAAGATGGGGAAAAGGGTGGCAGGAAAAAAATGAGTTCCGAATTTGGACAGGGTCGATACGTACCTAGGCAGGCTCAGACACACGAAGCTAAGACACTAAGACGCTTTGTTAGTGAGCAGTGTTCCTTGCCACAGTTGAAGTGGGATTTAATCACTGAATGGATGTTCAAGATACGCGCATATTGGACCAGTTGTGCGCGACTGCGTGCGTATCGCGGACTTTCTGATCACGGATGGTATACCTCCAAAACATTGAATCACAGAATTCAAAGAGGAGAAACTGTATACGATCCAGTGTGTAATATGATGTGCTAAGCTCTAAAGACTCGCGTCCCTATAGAAAACTGTATATGCAGCGAAGAATTATAAACCAACAAAAGGTATCTACTCAGCCAACCCAAACTACGTCACGTCTCTAGACCCCGACTCCTAAAAAGCCTTCACGAATCCAGTGGAAACCGGCTCGTGAACTTGAACGTCTTCAACCCGTCCTCGATAGACTTCACCATCTGATCGAGATCTCCGCTAACGAAGACACCGGCATTCGCGCCACTGCCCGTGAAGCCCGCGGACTGCAGCGTCTGGCTCGGCGTCGCGCCGCCGAAGTATGCGACCGGCTTGCCGAACAGATAGGCGCTAGAAGCGATCTGGAGGGGACGCATGGGTGGGTAGAGGGGTGAGAGCGAGCCAGGGGTGAGGCCGAACAAGCCGGCAGCATCAGCACCGGCCGCGACGACAACGGCGTCGAAGTCGGTGGCGTCCGCGGCTGAATACGTCTTGTCGACGCCGCTTGCGAGACGCTCTGCCACGATAGTGGTGATGAGACCGTTGGCGTTAAGACGTTCCTTCAGCTGCTTCGCTTGGTCTATGGCTCGTGAAGAGTTGCTGGTCGCGACGCTTGCGAGGATGCCGACCTTCAGCGTGGCGATAGTAGGTAGCGTGGAGTTGGTAATGGAGATACCCGCCGTAGTGTTGTCGTGGTAGTATGTCGGGTCGGGCGCGGGGGCGTTCATGCCCAGCGCGGTAGCTACACGCACGGCGACATCGTTGCTTATCTTGTTCAGCTGTTGGAGTACATTCTCCTTGACGGTAGTAGATTGTAGATGGCTTGTCTCGAAACGGATGGCGTTGATCAAGAACTGTTGCTCAACAGGCTCGAGAGAGTTGTAGAACAGCCGAGGTTGCGACCAGTGGTCGTTAAAACTCGAGGGCAAGCCACGAACGAGGTTGCCTCTCGCTGTCCGAGAAGGCGCGGTGAAGAAACCGCGTCCGGTCGTCTGGTTAGCTTGTTGCGGGAATCCACCATTCAGTGTGTTTGGCGAGTCTTGGATAGCACGTTAGTCGAAGTTGGACTGACTTGAACTGCGTACAGTGTGGAATTTCGAGGTTGAAACATATAGATAAATACTCACACGCTGCAGTGTTCTTATGGATGAGGTTTTGACCAGCACCATCACGGTTATTATTGTGAATGGGGACCACGGGTCGGTTGATAGGCAGTTGCTCGAAGTTGGGACCGCCGTGTCGGTTTATCTGTGTATCCAGATAAGAGAAGATGCGTCCTTGTAGCAGCGGGTCTTCGGTAAAGTCAACGCCTCTTACAATGTGCCCAGGTTGAAACTGTATGTTGATGTCAGCAGTTGTTCTAACCCGAATTGATAGTATATGTGCAAGTGACCAGCAAAATTGTGCCAAATTCTAGTCGCCATTAAACATGTATGGATCACACGGAAGTGGCCCGCACAAAAGTGGCCAAAACGGGGGACTGGTCATGACATTCCCCATCTACCACAAAAAGACTCATGGGCAATGTAGGTTAACGGGTGGAGAAGAACTCACCATGACCTGTTCAGTTTCGGCGAAATAGTTCGTTGGATTCTTGTCGAGCTTCATGACACCAAGTTTCTGCAACGGGGCAAACTCCTCTGGTATGATCTTGGTGGGGTCGAGCACATCAAAGCCGAATGCAAGGGCTTGATCCTCATCGATGATCTGAACCGCTAATTCCCATTCGGGATAGTTACCGGAAGAGATGGCGTCAAACAAATCGGCACGGTGAGCGTCAGCATTCTTGCCAGCAAGGGTCTGGGCCTCCTCCCAGTAGAGGCTAGCCCGGCCTTGTTTCGTCTTCCAGTGCCATTTGATAAGTTTGGATTCACCCTCGTCGGTGACTAGGCGATAAGTATGAATGCCAAATCCATCCTAAACAATTGGTTAGTTGTGTGGAACGCGTCGGTGGAGTTTACGGAACCTACCATATGACGATAACTTCGGGGAATTCCATAGCCAGCCATCGCCCAGAACAGCGTGTGAAGAGTGCTTGCCTGTTGGGAGAAGAAGTCCCACGCACTATCATGGGCGCTAGCGGCTTGTGGGATCTCATTCTCTGGACTGGGTTTGACCTGCAACACTCGATGTCAGTTATCGCCATTTAGAGCGTGATTTGTGAGGGTTTCAGAAGCGTGTACGCAGTACACGCCATGTTGCCCTAGAAGGGAATCCCGTGCTCCGAAAATTGCCAAGAACTCACCGCATGGATTAGATCAGGAAAGCGGATAGCATCTTGGCTGTCTATCTGTCAGCTATTGCCAGTCAAGATGACGAGATGAAGATGTCGGGGTTTGGGGCCAGGTCATGCATCCAAAATCCGAAGATGTGAGATGCTTGATCCACTTAGGTTAACAAAGGAACAAGCTTAAATTCTACTTACATGAAAACTGTTGACCGCAGGTTAAGTAGATTAGCATAACTCCACATAAAAAGATGTTATCTGCATATGGGGCTGCAAGGGCTATTCATTGTCCTAAACAAGTAATAGAAGATTTATAGTAATTTGAGATTTTTACTCACACTATAATGAAGAGAATTAGCATTTGTTACCAAGACAAGAATTCGAGAAACCGGGAGAGCTACGATAAGTAACTTCCGATGCAGGTAAGGTCAGCCGCAGCTCTACTTACCACTGGGACGTTATTACCGACGATGTCTTTAAAAGGAAATGTCAGTCTATGCGTCAGCAATGAAAATAAGTAGACTTCATCTCCGTACCAAAGTTGCCTTCGTCAGTGTACCTAAAATCCGGGTTAGTCGTGGGGAAACAGGAGTCTAGATCATTGGATTGAGCTTACAAACGCGTTGCAAAACCGTGAACATCACGCGCAGTGTCAGCACTTCCCCGAGAACCTGCCACGGTAGAGAACCGGACGAAGACAGGAGTCTCTTTTCCAGCACTCTTCAGGAAAGAGGCGGCGGTGATATTGCTCCAGTCCGCGTAACTTGTGAATGTACCATGAGCCCCAGCGCCTCGAGCGTGAACGGCACGTTCCGGGACCTATCGAACGCGTTAACCCAACTAAGCAGTTGATAGATGTGTTGCACCCCATGTTGTTTCTGGACTGGGGCTCTGATTGCTCGAAAGGAGGCGAAGGATTCAGGTGACTTACTCTCTCGTGATCGAAGTGGGTGATCTTCTGTCGGAAAATGAAATCCTCGAGGAGAATTGAGCCTCTGTCCCCTGCTCTCAAGCTATCTTGGTCGCTGATCCGACCACCAACATCGTCAGTTAGATAGCCGGTGCTGTCATCAACAGTGGCATCTACGATGGGAGTCTGTGGTGAACCAGCAGCTCTTGCGTGAAGGTTGGCAGGATCAGCGAAAGGGCAACCAGCAGCAGAGACGAGTCCCTGCAGCGCCAAGATGGCGATGGGAACGGCCATACGCCCCATGATGTTTGGAGTGAGTGGGTGACCCGGTGGAACAGTTGACTAGAGTCAAAAGGCCGACTAAGGATGACGAGACCCAAGAGTTGAGACTGGGTGAAGGCAGAAGTTTCGGATAATAAATTAGCGACGACAAAGGGAGTGAGTGATGGGTTTATATATCTATCTCTGCGATGGAATTAAGGTGGCAAGGGTAACTGAAGTCAGTATATCTTACCAGCATAGCTATCTCTACTTTGATACTGTGGTTAGCATGGCTGTACCCGGAGAAGGCAACTTGATTGGTGCCAATCCCGAGCCAGGGAGAGACTCTTCATTCTTCGGTTACTGAATCGGGCTATTTTGGCCTGCACTGTTCCTACATACTCACGCTAAGTTGTCGTTTGGATTTTTGGGCTAGCATATGGAAGATGACGGCAGCCCCGAGCCCTATTATTCAGGGAGCTCGATACTATGCCCAGTCATCGAGGTCACACTGGGCAGGTCGTATGAGAAGGGAGTAGGCTAGATACTGCACTAATAAGGGCCACCAACATCAAGTAGTGTGGTTGCGACTTACAAGTAAGAGCTTGAGAACACCAGCAAATGCCAGCCTGACCAGACTCGTACGATCTCTTCCAGTCACGGTAGGGTGGGACGAGGAATCGGAAGAGGCGTGCGGCCGCACCCACAGGCGATCGCGAATGGGCAAGCGAGAAACAAGAGGTGTTCGCGGCGCTGATTGTGTGCTCTTTTGCGGTCAACGAACACCCAACAGCAGATCGTGTCATTACCGGATCCCTACAGGAGGAGCAACGGTGCAGCGTCCGGCAGCCACGAAGTCCCTAGTTCTGAACCCTTGCGCTACCGGCCCTAACTTGTCCCGGCATTGCCAAGGAATATTGCCCGTAGCGTGGTATGGCGATTGATGATCACAGACACAGAAACCAGACCTCTAGGAGAGCTTGCTCCCTTGCCTTGGGTATTGATTCGATGTCCTCCCATGGTCACCTTGGCGGCGCCTTTCTGCACGGCTATCACTAACGTCTCTTCCAATGGAATCGGGGACGTAGCGTTGATTGAACCCGCCTTGGATGTAACATATAACGCGGCTCCTACCGGGTAGTGGGGAGCAGCGGTACACGTGTTGTATACATAGGAGTAGACGGGGGTGGGCGAATCATGAATTCGGGGCAGAATTCGAAGTTATGGGACCCCTACGAGCCTGGGAGCTTGGGTCCGGGCTTGGGGAGCAGCCCTACCCAGGTCAGGTAAGGTGGTGTAGCATAGTGTACATAGTAGTGCAGTGCACTTTCTGAGGTAGCGCTACCACCCATGCGTCGTTTCATCTTCAGTGCCGGTGGTAGAGTGACGGGTTATTATTAGGCGTGGGTCTCGAGGCGAGCGGGACGTCGACGATACGTGCCTGATTGCTCTGATTAAGACGGTTGGATTACTCAGACCTTGACATGACATACTATGTACAGTACTTTGTGTAACTAAGTACGTTGGATAAGCTGTTCAACACATGCATGCATGCGCGCGTAAACATCGTGATATCACCTGCCTGCATGAGACAAGACAACCTTGAAGACGTCGACTTGTTCGTGGATGTGCTGTAGAAAGCATGTTAATGTAAACATATCGGATCGGACCATCTTGGCCTACCCAGGTAACCTAAGTACCTACCATGTTACATAAGTACATAGGTAATCGGGGCAGGTCGTTGATTCCATAGTGCATCTAGCGTGCTTAAGTGCCCGTCGATTTTGTTCTCTGGCATTTAATTTAGCTGCAACCTGTCCCGCTATGCCGGTTGATGGTGTAAGTGCTACCTCCCCACACTGGGGACAGATCGACCAATTATCATGAATCAATTAGGCTGCTTAAACAACTCAACCCCGTTGGCGACTTGGGATATCCCGAAGCTAGCAGGCTCTAGTGTGCGGTTGATTATCGATCATGCATCTGCCCTTGCATCCAACGACGAAAACTGGGTAAGTTTGGCAATGATATACCCTTTCGCGGGTCGATAATTTATTGCTCCCAAGACATAATGCCGAGCTCCAGTAGATGGAGGCCGCTGCATGTGTACGGACTCGGAGTCGACACCCGCTCGGCGACGAATCGCAAAGGGCAATTCCGCCGACAATTCTGTACGTAGTAGGTACCTAATAAGTTGTATCCATGTCCCCATCACGTGACCTATAAATCACCAATGGGCCCGCCAAGGAACCCGGATTATCGTCACAATGTGCCGCTACGGCACCAGTCTAGGCGAGCACTATGTTGTGTTGCTCCGTGCCAAGTTACGTGGAGCGGTGCGGATGCCGTCCGCACTACTCATCGAGATTCGGAATCCTTGATTCCAAGGTTGCAGTAGCAATTGAAGAGTTTTTGCTATAACGCAACTCTTGTCGAGTCCAACAATAACGCCGTTCGATTGTGACTGGGTGGGTAGCTTGAATGTGATAGCTTAGTGTACATGTCGGTGTGGACTGCCAGTGTACGAATCCTTCCACCTATCTTACCTACTCTTTCAGGAGTGCCACCCCCTTTGGGTATTCGACTATAACGCCACTGGTGCATCTCCCTGTCCTCACAACTATGCGCTCCTATAAAAGACCATGTTATTGATCTGACCTCTGATCTGACCACAGAACGCTCGGATATCCTGACTATTCCGGATGATTTGGTTTAACTTGTTTGCTGCCCGTGGTATCCCCGTTTAAGTCGTGGCGGGAGTAGAGGGTGTCGGACGCAAGGGTGCGGCGTGGATGAAATTGCGCATAATTATCGAACCGTTTGCTCACGGCGCTATACAGATTGTTGGCGTACGCCATTGCGTGAGGACATGCTGTGCTCATACTTCTATTGACCTCTAGCCGTGCCTAACTCTCGATATGCCCGTGTACAAGTGTGCCCCTGAATGCAACTAACCAAATGTCCAAACCCGCTCGCTATAAACCGATGCGCTCGAAAAAGCAAAATAGTATACTACAGTACAACGTCTTTTCCTTTATACAGGAATCGGTCGATGTCTGCGTGGAGATCGCCGCGCCGAGCGATCCGCCACACTACCTTCTATGTCGTCAGTAGTCAGAATCGACAATATCGACTTCTCGACCTCATCTCTGCCACCCATTAGGTGATCCTCATCTATCCAACCTATTTCGACGGCATAGCGCAAGACATCACTTGCGCCTTCGAACCCGGGCACGCTCTCATCAGCTTTTGGGTCAAGGTAAGACCACAGCTCCTTCGTCGCACGTTTGAACGAATTGAGTTCCTTCTTAAGTCCGCGGAAATTCTCGACCATCCATTCGTACAAGTATGCAAGCCATAGGACATTCGTGTAAGGCGCGTGAATAGCCCATGTGATAGGGCCGTCGATACCGTCTGAATAAGGCTTCCTGTGGTCCTCAGGGGGCAGACAGACGCGATCCCCTCTAAGCAAGAACGATCTCATCTGCCGATATACACGGCACTGCGCGGCGTGCTCGCTTGTAAATATGCTGAGATCACGCTCCAAGTCGTAGGCCACGGGCTCCGACTCGTACTCGCCTTGCGCTCGTGAGAGGCCGTAGTCTAAGATGGTGATTTCGAGGCCCGAGAACCCGAAATAGCCCGTTCGATCTCGCTCATCTTTCGGGATGGGCTCGCTTACTTTTCGAATACAGAGATTTCCCTCGTGAAGATCTCGGTGCTGGTTGTGTTAACATGATATACAACTATGTCTTGCAGTCGAAGTACTCAGCAAAACATACCTCGAACTCTATTCTGGCCTCTGCCCGCGCGAGCGCAATGGCAACGTGGAAGAATATATCCCATAGCTGATCAGCCATTGCGAGCTCAAAATCCTCGAGTGCTGTCCCCGCATCCCCCAATTCCACGACTAGGAACTTCGTATCGTCGAGATACCGACTAGGCGATGGATAAAACTGCAGCCGATCTGGATCTTGTCTCTTCAGTTTCTTATGGAAGGTCTGATGCGTTTCCAACAGCCCTCGACATGCCTTTCCCTGCACTATATACCGCTCTTTGTAGACCACAAATCCGGGGATATCTGCCAGCCATTCAGAGATCTGCAACTCCCCCAGCAGGTCGGATTCGCTGTGTGGCTCTTCGTCCACAAGTCCCGACCTCTGCTGTGTTTTGGTCTGCGGTTTTATGGGCGAAGACATCCGTACCACTTTTATGATACTTGTGCCTCGTTCGTTCGTCACCCGGTACACCTCTGCGTAGGAGGCTTCTGCAATTTTTATGATGCTGTCGCCTGGTGGGCAAACTTCAGCCCAGGAGAGGACCTGTAATTGCCTGGACTCCTCTTGGACAGATGATGCAGATTCGGCCTCCTCCTCTTCATTCTCCTCCGCCCCTATCTCGGGCCCGGGCTCTGGCTCTAATAAGGTAGGCGCAAATTTTGACGGCGTCAAAGGTTTAATGGCTTTGTCTTCAGGTGGGTCCAACAGAACAGACTGTCTTGTTCTCCTCCGTGGAGGTAGAGGCGATTTTGTTGGTTCTATATTCTCATCCTGGATCTTAACTGTGGAAAAATCGCGCGCCAGCTTCGTGAGCACCTCGTCGTCGTCGGCAACAGGCTCGTCTACTAGCACCGTCTTTGCCGTTCGTATAGGAGTCTGGGGAAGCTCGACAAACAGGCGTCCAGCAACAGCCCTTGGCTTCCTGCTCTGTTTGCCATACTTTCGTACTGTGCTTGGTTTTGACATGTTTCCATTTATCTATGATAGGGATTCGTGAACAGTGGTTTCATTGTCTGGTGTTCGCAGTTGCTTAAGATTTGTTTACTTCTAAGCATGGGACGCCCACAGCGACGCCCCAGCAACGGGAACATGCATGCGCCACGAGACACGCCACAACCGCTACCGCTGACCCCCACTTACCCCCTAAACCAGCCTCAATAACATGGGTGCCTATCTGGTAACCAGTGGTAGCCAATAGCAGGTAGTGCACTGTAGCAATGGCGGGTTTAGAGCTGTGGAGCGCAACATCGGACCCCAACTCTCGGGACCCTTCTCCATCAATATCAGCACTCGATTCCTTGTGCTTCTTCTGCGTTGCGGGCGAATTGTTGGAGACGGCTTTGATTCATCGACGTCTCTCCTCGCTCCCTCTCCCCCTCCACCTCGTCGCGTAAGCAATTGCTTTCTCGCACGAGCGTCTGCGAACATGGCCGACTTCTTAAAGAACATCCTCGGGGGCAACAAGCCGGCAGACACTCCCGTTCCCGCCAAGGCTGATTCTGGTACGTGTCTCTAACCGTTTCACGTCGAGCGACCCTTCTTTGGCCACGAGCACTTTCCTTCACCATCGGTTATATGCGCTCGTTGCCCGGGTTCTCAGGGACTTGTACTGGCGAGCTGTACTGACTGATTGACCGTAGATTTCGCCGATTTCGCAGAAGCGCCTCAACCTACTCCTCTGCCTTTCCAGACCACTGCTGGTGGTTTGGCCGCTGGTGGACCTGTTCCTACCGCGCGCCCCTACACGAAATGGTATAACGTCCACGAGCGCCATAGCCTGGGCGAGTTCCGCACCGAGGGCGTTATCCTAGCCATCATCGCTGTCATCTGCACTGTGCACTTCATCGGTGCGCGACTGAATCGGGCCAAGTCAAAGGCATGGGCCAAAGCTCATAAACCCCTTCTCACTAGCGAGTTTGCTCAAGTTGGTTTCGGTGGCTCGCGCATCTCAGGGGATGAATCCGACAAGGTGTTGAAGGAGAAGAGCTTGTTCGAATATGCTTCGTATGCGACCGGTCGACAGAACGTCGCTTTCATGGACGTCAAGCTGTCGCTGATGAAGCGCTTCAACCCCATGGTGCTCTTCCCTGACTTCATCATTGGTTTCCTCGTCGATAGCTACCCGATGCCCGAGGACTCTATGGGCGCAACCATCTACCCATTTGATGGCAAGGAGGCTCAGATCGTCCCTGGTGTTCCCGGCGCCGCTGAACGTAGCAAGGACTTGAAGAGTGCCTACGACGGCTTTGTCTGGGCTATTGTAAACAAGAACCAGATGAAGCAACTTCGGGATGAGCGATACGATGTCTCTATCACTTTTACTAAGGACCATCCTAAGCTACCCATCTGGACGACGGTCATGGGCGAGAGCGCCGAAATCACCTCGGCTCTCCTGACAGATGAGCTGGTTGACGCTATTAACAAGGCGGGAGATCTATTCGACTACCTCATCATCACCGACCAGCCTGTGGAGAAGCCTAAGACGTAAGTTGAGCGACCTCTCGGCCTGGTCTTATAATTCATAGCCCAGATACTAATTGAGCGATAGATTGGATGAGGCTGTTCCCCGCAAGCGCATCTTCCTTCGGTACCGTCTCCCGTCCTCAAACAGCTATGAGGATCTCCTCCCCCTGTTCTCGTACTTCGTCCGACTGCCCGATCAATTGGCGTCCGTAGCCCACTTCCGAACCGAAGTTCTACGCAAGGTCAAGAGCGTGCGCGAAGAGAATATTAAGCAAATTCAGAAACTTGCCGAGGACGAGAAGGCCGAGGAACGGGCGCTAGAGCGCGACAAGACCAGGAAGGCCAAGCGCGATGCCGAGCTCAACGCCCTCGACGCCAAGGCCCAGAAGAAGTACCTCGAGAAAGAGAAGGAGAAGGAGTTGCGCAAGGCGGCTAAGAAGCAGACTGTGCGCGGATAAGTCGACCTATTAATTCTCGAATATACTGCAACTGCTTATTACCCTACAAAGTAGATTTCGCATTGGGGGATTCCATACAGAGGCGTGGCAGGTTACGCGGTGAGGAGAATATAAAAAGGGGTTCCCAATGGGGCATGAACGGTAGGCGCTTCAAAAGTCTATAATCGGGCGCTCTATGTAACTACTTTAGAACCAGGGCCAGGCATATACCAGGTTTTAGTCTTTTTTTAATGTAAAAACTGCACGTTTGAAAGCATAATTCTCCCCTGTGGTTAAGTTTCTTCTTCGTATGTATGTCGATTCCCGCCCAGGGTAACTAGGTCTTGCGTGTTTTTTAGTCTTATTAACAATTCTTCATGAAGTTGACCCTGATAGTATATCCTCGACGCGCTTCACTTTGTCCTGAGCCGTCTGCTTCTTGTCCGTCCTGTTCGTAGTGTAAGGATGGCTGCTGGATTACATACTTGGGGTTGAGAACGGGACAGGAAAGCTGTGAGATAAAGAACGGCGGAGAGAAACGAGACCGAGAAAACAGAGATAGATTTGTTGGATAGTAGGTAGAGTCGAGGTAATGGTAAAATTGGAAACTCACCTCGTGCCAACGCGCATCGAACTCTGCACTCTCACGACGCCTCGCGCGTGGACGACGCTGTGTGCTTGCCCGACGACTTTCATGACCTCGTCCCACGAGCCTTCTGTTACGTTCGGTTTCGTTAGTTGAAGGGTTACAAGAGAGAGAGAGAGAGAGCGAGAGAGAGAGAGAGAGAAATGCGCAAAGCAGGAGGATGAGGCGTAACATACCTACAGTCGTCCCCGCCGAATGCATCGTATACACGAGCCCGCTCGCCTTCAACAGTTTCTGGACCTCTGCCACTTCGGCCGCGACGGAGACGGAGCCGGTGCCGACCTATGATATGGGTAAGAAAGAGAGCGGGTTAGCTTTGTTTTACTGACTGAACTACATCTCCTGGCTGACAGTTTCTCCGGATTTTGCGTTGTGCTCGAGCGCAGACCCGTTCTCACGCTCGGCGCTGGAGAGTCAAATGTCAAGGGGTGAGTGAGGAATCGCTGTGGGAATATACCAGTAGATGTATGTATACAACCGGGGGGGGGGGGGGTTTGAGCTCATGCAAAATGGGTTATGTAAGAATTCTGGTATGAATTCAAAGGGAAACACGCAGGGGGATCCATTGCATGGCGATAATAGGTTACGTGTATATATGCATGTATGTATAAGGTATGTATACTAAAAGAAACGCACCGGAATCAGACAGAAGTCGGCGTAGCACCGCTCAGGCGTCGGGATTTGCGTGTATTCCGTCATTCGCTTATGTCTGTGTGTCGGTCTGTGTGTCGGTATATAATTCTCTGCCGAACTCGACGCTTCGGAGGGGAGTACTGGAATTGCTTTAAGCAGGGTTAACGTAAGTTAGGTAGGTAAGGCAAGGTGATGGAAATAGATCAGATAGGTAAGCAATCAAAGGTGACTTGAGGTCAAGTAACGGAGCTCCATAACCCCCACCGCCCGGCCCGGAATGACAATCGGTGACCCGCGCCCGCCGCGAGTACCTAGGTAAGATAGCATCCAACTCCTCTCTAAGCGTTCAGTCATCGAACATGCAAAATAAGCTTAGAAATCTACTATGATACATTGACTAAGATTCACATTTGTATTAGTAGCTCCGAGTCATTATTCTCTAACTGGAGCTTGTCTTGCTATATTATCTAGGTTAACCTATCTTGTAGGTGATGTAGGTATTGTAGTATTTCCAATGCAGCCTTTAATGGCTACTTGGGCAGTATCGAAATGTGTGCTGTTGTGACGTATTACAATCGAGTACATGTTTGCCGATAATTCTATACCGAAAAAATCGGACCAAAAATAAAACGCCGTCGCTATGCAGCCTTATTTATATCAATCCTAAGCAAAATGCTTCTTTTTTTGAACTTTTCCATCTCCAGAGGTTCAAACCCGGATATTCTGCCTCTCAAAACGACCGTATGACGAGCTGCAAGCTAGCCTATGCAAGTAATAATGCTGCTGCGAAGAATGCAACCAACGCGCCCGTACCCATGCCGGTGGCGCCACGCCCGCGTTTCGCCTCGTTCTCTGCAGTTTCCGTATCGGTCACGCTACTGTTCTTGCGCCCAACGGGGTTGGTGATGCCGTTCATCACATCCGCGGTGTTGATGGAAGGACCCTCGCTAAAGAAATCTACCAACACGAAGGTGGGCGCGAAACCCCACTGGGAGCGGCAGGTTTGAGCATGTAACCCTAGGGCTCCGGTAGTCGTCGTGGACGGGCTGTTGGTCGTTGTGATATCGTCGATGTCCGGGATCATGATGGAGGAGCCAAAATCTTTGTACGCAAAGTGGTTAATGAGCGGGAGGAGGCCTGCTGAGAGCGCGGAAGATGCCGACGATTGCGACTTGGGCCGGTCTATCGTGCAATTGAAGCCCGATAGAGATGTGACCTCAAATGCAGTCTCGAAGACGTGGTCGAACTCGGAGAGTAGATATGGGTAGGTGCTGCTGGCGGTGACGGATGCGATGAATGTCACAAGGCGTGTGTTGGCGGTGATCATGGTTTGTAAGGTCGGCCACCCATTGCCCGATGGCGTGTATCCGTACTTTGAGAGGCCCGACGCCTCGAACATAGACCCAAATTCCGCGACGTCGTTGCCGTCTGAGTTGACAATCAGGAGCGTTACTACTTCGTTCGGATTATTATCCATCCAGGATTTAACGTCTGCGAGCCAACCCTGCAGGGGACCAGCATCGAGCAAGTCACATGTTGTGTGGCACATTTCGATGGCCCCGTTGAGATCGTGAACTTGCACCTGCAGGAGTCGTAGGCCAGCGTCCAATGCGACGGTTGCGTTGAAGTACTGATTACCGGCTACCGAATTCCCCGTGCTGGCGTCACGGAGGAAGGACGAATCATGGGCGCCCATGTGAGTGATGTTGCTGTACGAGCGGTTGCAGAGGTCGGGCGAATTATTGCAAGCCACACCCGATACCGAGCCTGATGTGGCTCCAGAGGTAGCGAAAGGTGTTGCCGTCGTCATCGTGGAGACGGCATTACTGGCTTGTGGTGATGAATAGGCCGTGCTGGCCAGAGTCGCCAGCGTTGCTATGTACGCGCATAACGAGGGAATCATCTCGACTGAGGAAATGGAAATGGAAACAGGATGCCAACCAATACAATTAATTACCTGTGGGTGTGTTTATTGCGGAAGGATGAAGAGCAAGCAATGAAACGACTAAACGAGAGGAGTGGAAAGACGCCTGAACTACACGTCCTTAAGAGAAATGCCAAGGTAGTTTGAAGCAGAGATCAAAGAAAGTCAACGACACGTCCAGCCGCTGTACGACTTGCAGAGAGGTACGTAATGACTGTAATGAATGTCTAGCCAAAACTCCTGAGGTGCCAGACCCCCGGCGGGCATACTGTATAGTGATCGACAGGGTCTAAGAGGTGACTGGGCAGCAGGCCCAAGCCGGCTAGCCGTGGCTGGTGGCGGCGTATCATGTGGGGCACGTCCAGGCTCAGGTCTGTCTTGGAGCTGACGACTGCGCCTCTCCACGTCAGCCCACCGCGAAGGTGAAACTGTGCAAACGCGCGTTCCGTTGCCCGGCTGTTTCAAGCAAGTATCATCCCATATACTGTACTTACCAAGGAGCCAGCCTACCTTACTAACAAACAGTATTCGTCTCTCGAAGAGCCCCAGTACGAAAAAGGCCTGATACTACATAAAGTACGGACGGAACTGTCACAAACCCTCCATACCTACATCGTTCATAATAGTCTATTCGTGGCCATGACCTACCTCATCGCTGCTAGAGAAATACATATGTGAAACTCCATGCTCTTATAGTGGACAGTGGGCTATGCTGTACCTCATTCCCGCTCGTGATTACCGTACTAAGGCTTGATGTTCAATAGTACAGTAGAATGTTCTAAGCGCAATTCCAAGGTTAATGTGTCGAAGGAAATACGAGAGAGCCCCACTAACTACGGTACGGTACTGTCGAGACCACCCCCACACACAGCCCCTCGCCGGAATGCAGATAATGATAATTGATTGGCCCATATGAGACACCCCTATTTTTGGCAATAGAACAACCAAGCAGTAGCGCCGTGTCTTCACGTGAGCCAAGCTACTCCGAACAGAGTTCTGTCTACTTAGTACGTAGTACGTAAGGTAAGCAACGCTTGACGCTTGTCTGCACGTATCAACGAGGCGTAACATTGTTTACAAGACATAAAATGACGAGACATGGATCAATAAAGCTGTGGCACGAATGAGCTACCAAGCTGACAAGCTGTCTCAAGAATGTTTACGGCTCAGCTAGTACCACACTCGTGCCTCGCAATAGACGATCCTATCACTCAGACATACTAGAGCTGAAGTCATATTTAGGGGTATTCGTTACTACAATGGCGCATCCTTCGGCCTTGCCAGAACCAAATAATTAGTACAAGGACGAATCTCTCAACACTTTTTGCTGGTTACTTTTACTCAGGGTCGCCTACAGACGACGACTCCATCGCAGCCTTTTCTTCCATCTCCTTGATCTTTTGTTTGCCTTCTTCAGTTGTACCGTCGATTATTTGCTCCTCCAAGCTAAGTATACCAGCCTGCAGGACAGTTAGCAAACAAGCACACAGATTGATGATGTCATAGTATATGCATTGTCTTCTTACCTCACTCAGCAGACCAACGATCTCCTCGGCCTCGGGAACCTTCATCTTACCAAGGACCTCGTTGACCTTGTCCAAGCTTCCCGATTCTAGCGCCTTTCGCATGTCCGGCGCAAAGCCCTCGAAGATTGCACGTCCATGCTTCTCGGCTTCCTCTTCACTATTTTCGGGAGGGATCTGGATCTTGATCTCGGTGCCTGGCTCAACGGCATGGAGTTGGATCTGCTCTACGTCGCCGCCTTCCGTAGCCCGTTGTGTGTTGATCTCCATCGTCCGATTTTTAATGCGAAAATACGTGTCTTGGACATCTTTATAGAATACCTCTTGGGCTTGATGGCCCTTTGTAGTAATGCGCTTGAAAAAGAGCGCAACGCCATCCTTGCCTAAACTACGGCAGTACTGAAGTAGCAATGCTTGATGTATGTAGTTTCGTGCCACATCGTCCTGATTCTGTAGTTGTGCGTCGAAGGCCATGACAAGGATACCATCAGTCTCCTTTTCGGACAAAATATGAGGATGTGAGGTAATAAATGCGTGGCTTTCCCGATACCCGGCGGCCTTGATGTTTGCGAACTTGCGACCATCGGCAGAAGCCTCAATCTCGGCGTCCTCGTCCTCGTCGGCCGCCAATGTCGCCTTCGATTCCTCAGACTTGCTTGCGGAGAAATTGGGGTTCAGAAGTTCGACCTTGCTGTCGTCCTTCTTCTCCCCTGACGTAGACGGTGTAGACTTAGCAACGTAGGAGCTGTCGAACCCTGTATGGATGCCCTCGCTTGTGATTTTACGGCCCTCCTCCTTCTCCAGCTCGGCTAGCTTCGCCAAGAGCTGCTTCTGTAGGTCTTGCACGTTCTTCAAGTGATTCCCTATCTCCTCTACCATGGCGGCGTAGCGGTTCTCCGGTTTCTTCTTGTTCAGCGTGTCATTGACCTGGTCTAGCAGCGCCGCCATCATCTTGGTGTATGTAGGCGGCTGCTCGACCTGAGCCTGAACACCCTCGGGTCGCGCAGGCGGCTTGTCCTCCTCGGGGCTACCCGCAGACTCGATGACGGCTCGGAAAGCCATCTCGGCGAGGTTGAATTCAACCTCGGCAGCATTGGCTTCGAGAGCAGCCAAAAGCGCGGATATGCGCTTCATCAGCCCATCGTTGATCTGGCGCTCGTACTTGAAGGTCTCGATCTGGAGTCGGCGCTGTTGGCGCTCGGCGTGGATCTGGTTCTGCTTGGCGCGGATGAAGGACTGTTTATCGACGTTCGGGTGGACCTCGATGTCGGAGTCATCGCTGAGCTCCAGGTTGTCCTGTTCCGAGAAGCATCATGGTAAGCACTTTGCCATAGATCTTCAAGGGACTGACGGATAGGTGCATGAGGCACTCACCCACTTGCTGTAGTCTACAGGCATTTTGGCTTATACCGGGCAACCCTGATGAAGGTATTGGCCAGGAAGCAGCACTATTTTTTAGACAGGTTTCGCAAGCTGGGGGTCCCTCAAGGTGTACCTAGAAAGAGATATAAAGGAATTGGTTGTATTCCGGCATATTCTAGATCAGACGAATGACGGGCTGCGGGGTGTTTGACAAGGGGACTGGACATCGGATGAGTACCTATCTACCAAGGCAGAGGGAGTGCTCCTTGACCGCCCCCACTATGACCCCTCGTTTGCGAACCGCGAACCGCATCCGTTATCGATTACTGATGCGCATACTAACAGGTAGGCAGGGCATGTGAAGTGAACACTTCTCCACCATCCGGTAAAGATAAGACCGGATATTGCTTGTTGCAATTTCCAATTCGCCCGGTCAGTTCAATTGGTAGATATTGGCGTTGTAGAGCTTCAAGAGAAGGAGTAAATCGATATAGTAGTCGCAGCAAGAGGTTGCTACATTACATATGTACTTATGTAGGCATGTAGCTAGTAATACTGTCTGTTGTACCTTACTCCTGCCAAGCAGTCGTACCTGCCTCACACAAGCAGCTATGGGTAGCTGTCCGCGTAGCTCCTTCCAACAAGAAGCAGCAGCAGCTACAGTAGGTGTAGCTGCCTGGTTATCTCAATCCGTAGAGCGTGAGACTCTTGATCTCAAGGTTGCGGCTGAGCAGTTGAAAGCAAACATGTATTGAAAAAAAGATTGTACTAACCCTAGCAGGTTCGAGCCCCGCATCGGGCTCAATTCCTGATGCCTCATAGATTTACTAGGAGTAGCAACCAATCTTTTTTCTATTTGTTCTTTATTTGTTGTTTCTTTGTCTTCCTTTTTCCCTTTTTCCCTTTTTTCTTCTCTTATCTTTTTATTGTTCTCTTTAGTTTTTACCGTTGGAGTTCCCGAGTGTTACACCAAAGGATTGGATCGTGACGTAGCAAAGTTGCCGTGTATCCGATCTTCAGGTACGTGCTAAAAATATATTGTCTCACTACGAATAGGAGTAGAGGCGCATTGCCTCGCATCCACTTGGCTCTCACAGGTTATCTAATCGACAAGCGAATTCAACGTCGGTAGCCCCACGCTAGAGTCCAAGAGACATAAAATCTAAAGACAGCGAAAGATATGCAGCAACATCGGTTCGAGATGAGAAAATGAAGTTGTGGGTATTAGACGAATTATACCCACGATTCCCTACCTACAATTAGTCCATACTGGGTAATCATGAACCGTGTTTCTAAATTGCGTCTGCTCTCATCATTATAGCCTACCAACTAGATCCTCGCGTCACCCCGATAGGTAGCTCCGTCGGGTTTAACATACTGTTGTATGATGGAAATAAGCTCATTCTAGCACAATGGTGGTCTACAAAGACACTGGTTTGTAAACTCTACCTATCCACGTCTGCGCTCACACGACCTTACGGTGCTCCGCCGCAATCGATGACCCCAAGCACTCAAAGGAGGATGTATTATTATCCCGTACATAAATTACGGTCGACGTGCCTCTCATGTCCCATGTCGATGATGGCTAAGTTCAAGCACAATATGACAGCATATGCCCGTATCTAAACGACATATCCAAGGATATGGGTGGAGCAGTAAGGCTCACTTTAAGAAAAAAAAAAAAAAAAAAAAAAAAAAGCAAGACTTTGCGATGTTCATCATATTGGTTGGTATATGCCAACCCTACGAATACTTTCCCACTGCATGTGCTAATTAGTTCGCAGGAATAGTCTCCCACATATAATTTTGGAGTCGCGAGAAAAGCAGAAGTGTTTTAACCATACATCATGATACCCAACCTTCTAAGTCATGAGTTAGGGCCACAACGCGAAACATAGAATAGCCCATTACCGGTCTCATCGGGAATAACTGCCATTTTTTTTGGTAAACTTACAACTTTCACAGGCAAGTCAGCCGCCCCAATCCGCAATATTATCCGTCCCTCATGCATGCGGTCTAGTTTCATGACTCATCATTGACCATTTCGTGTTACGAACAAATATAGAAGAAGGGATGGCATCGACGAAAACCGCAGGATTGAACAAATGCTACCTTCTGTATGGTGAAACTGCAATATTGAATACTGCGCCCCTGAGGAAGACATACTGCGTATTTGGATGTTGGATATCAAGCACTGCCTACCTGTGGTCGTTGGGATAAGGTTTCCCTGTTGCTACGTTCGCAACCAATTGTCCAATGGGATTCGACGAGATGCCCGCTTGCGGCGTGCCGGACTGGAAGGATGCAACAATACAGCCCCGGACTACTCAGGCAACGTGATAACATATTGATATATAGGGGCGGAAACTAGCGTAAATACGCCGTATACAAGTGCTTCTCCTCAAGAAGTTCGAGTCTGGTTCCGAATGGATATAATTATATAATAAACGCGCAGGTGGTCCCCACCGTCCAGTGCCAAGGCATCCCAGAACCCTACCTCGGAGGAGGCGCTTCGGACGAGCTGAGAAAGAACCTTGAACTGCGCTAAGCGATACAATACTGAAGTACATCGATTCGCTCAAATAGGAAATAGTCCCAGAATGGAAACGTAGGGCGATTTATGTAAGGGCGATGCTTGGCATCACCTAAATCAGCTTAGTACCCTCGTGCTCAGCCATCGGCCCAACGCCCGGGTCGTCAGTTTGCTTGGTGATGGGCGGGAGTCAGCCTTGAGGGTGGACGTTGAAAAAACGTGCCTGATCGGCCCGTCTCCGTACGGAAGATCGGAAATTAGTTTGATTTGCCAGGCCTTCAGCTCACTGGCCGTGGGCGTATGAGCAGGAGGGACTGTGCCGTAGTAGTAAGAGTCCCCCGCCTCCATCATCGGGTTACTTGAATGACACTTAACCTTAGCATAGGATTAATAGGAATGATGGGAAATTACATCATCGAAACATCTTATCGAGATTGCCCTGTAATGTCAGTGCAGACCTATACGTGAGAAAATCGTAGTACCGCTTAAGGAAAGGTATTACCAACCAGGACGATCGGGCTTCGTGGTCGTTACCATCGACCTGGCCACACGACCATCACAGCCTGGTTTTGTCATTATGAGCTACATAGTCATAGAGTCACTGGAGCCCAAATTTGGTTCATCAATGTTTATATAAAGAGCGTGCGAGCCCAAAAGTTTCATAATTGTATCATAGAAACTATCATCGAACGCGTCTAACTCACAACGATTTCAAGTTCTTCGGTGCTTAAGTCTTCTTTCTAGCTCCAGGAAAAACTAGGTTGAGGCCATACATATTTCCTCACAATGGTCGTAATTTTAGCAGCAGTGTCAGTTGCTCTTAATGGCGGCGGCACTACCCAGGGCCAAGGAAGCTCCGCGTCCGGGCCTTCGACCGTTAAGAGCGAATCTTCCCCAGCTCCAGGACCATCACCACCACCACCAACAACATCTTCGTCGTGAGTTTCCCCATTCTTACCACTGAGACTATCAGTAATACTGACCATACTATTTAGCTGACATTAAAATTGTCCGTGAGACGGCTGGTTATATTGTCAACGTGTCAAATTCGGCGATCGGCTGAAGCTTCGTCCTCGTAAGTCTGGCAGACAGTGGTAAATCCCTCCCTGGAATTTTACGGTTGCTGACGGTTTCTTTGTAGGGGTAGTGGGAAATCCAGCGAACAACCATGTGCCACAGGCTATGTCGATGAGCCCAAACATGCAGGAAAAGGAGGAAACCAAGCCGGCGGATTTCTATGGACATATGACTAAAAGGAGTCAAGGAGAGCATGGATAAGGGGACGCCCTGCTGGAAATTGTACAACAATAGACTTAAAAGGGGCCACTCGACTGGTGAAACTGGATAAGAAGGAGTTACCGGGTATACATTCATTTCTTGTTTTCTTACTTGCTAGACGGTATTAGATATAGACACACATTTGTTAAAACAAAATTACCTCGGAACGTCTCACATCTATTCGTTCCATCGGAGACGAGAATCAACATGAGTCCTTCGGATAGGAGAACTAGAAGTAGTATGGGAAAGAAAACAGAGTCTATTGCTCTAGCTGCCTCGGGTCGAAACCTCTTGACCAACTATGTCAACCGGCTATTTCACCCAGTTTAACGCGTGGCAGCCTATATATTGCAAGATCTAAGTAGAGCGTCCCAGTAGAAGATTGTGCATTTACCATAGCTGTAACAAATCCCGATAATATCCTTCGACGTCAAAAGAACCCTCCGTCAGTTCATCGGAGTTCTGGTTATTCACGAACGTGCGTGCGTTCTTGATGATCTCCTGGCATGACCCCTCGACGGAAGGGACCAAGACGTCGCAATAGGCCATGCGGTACGCGCTTGTCTCGTAGTTACACAGCCTCGCGACGTGCTCGGGCTTTTCACACAACCATACCGTACCTCCCACACGTCCCTCCTCATCGTCCGCGGCGGCGGGCACGAGAGCCGGGTATGGTCCCCACATCTTGTATTTCCAGCCATTGATGCTCGCATTCTTGCGAAGAGTGATGCTATCCTTGTCATCGATCTCACATACCCCTTGTAACACATCGGGGATCTGAAGCGAACCGTAGAAGAAGAAGTAGAAGGGCTCAAAGGTGGTTACTACGGGTAGGGTCTCGCCGGCAATGGCAGAAGTAGTAGTAGCGGCAGCGTCGTCCACCGCACCTGTATCTTGGGTCGCGATTGAATCCGTATGTAGCGTGGCGGGGATCTCATGGTTGAGGAGTGCCAGATCGGCAAGGTTGAAGAGCTCGTTGCCTGTGGCGGTTGTACGAAAGCCGCGGACCGCGAGGATGGACGTGTTGTGAGCATCTGCTTCTGCGTGGGGTGCGGATGTTAGGTCCTGCGCCTCTGTCGGGGGTAGAGAAGCCATGATGGCCTTGATCTGCTCCTGCTCTGTGGGGGGAGGTGAGCTAGCTGCGGTGATATTGTCGTCGCAAGGCATAGTTACAATATGTATGGCGTTAACGGGACTCGCTGGTGGAAATGTTACTGTGGGGGTGTGGATGTGAGAATTTGAGAGAGGAATAGGAATGGTAGAATTTGGGGTTTTAACGGTGCCTGAAAAGTGTTTGGGTAATTATCGAGTGATCCAGTCTCGGAAACCTGGGACTTTGGTGCTTGGGTAACAAGAATGCCTTGGAAACTAGTAGGCAGGATAAGATTTTATAGCTTGAATCACTAACTAGGTTGCTGGAATATTGACGAAGCTCTGGCTCCTCGTTCTAGCACAGTTTATAAATGTCTTTCCCAGTCCCCTTAGTTCTCAAACTGCTATCTTTGTGGATTATAACTATTTGTTACAGAGTGAACAGCAACGGGATATCAAAGGAAAACAATAAAGCCTTATGTTATAGCGTGGGCCTCAACGAATCATCAAAGGAAAGCTATGTAGGTGCGTAGTTGGTGACACGGTCTCATAAACGTCAATAACGACATAAGCTATGTGCAGTCATGAAGCGACTAAACTTGCCTGCCTCCATCACTCAACCACGCCTTTATAACATAATTCAACAAAGGGTAACACCGCAATCACAACTCCGTCGCCCTAAACCAATATGCTCTACACACACACATCATCTGTCATCTCTATTTTGGTGCCTGGCCTTCGACAAAGTCCAGGGCCTGCTCTGTACTGACGCAGTTAATAGTGCTGTTCTTGTTCCTAAACAAGACACCGTAGCATTTATTAGCGACATGAACAATTTCTGGTCGGAAGGTGGTGCAGATGAATTGTGTTCCTGCGGTATCAGAGATGGACTGGAGGAGCCCGGCGACCGCCGTACGATATTGTGCGTCGAGGTTAGCATCAACCTCATCGAATATGACCATCGGGCTGGATTCGGTCTGCTGAAGGGCAAATATTAGGCACAGAGCGCAAAGACCTGGTGAGAGTTAGTATACATGAGCAACCGCCAACGAAATGGGTCGTGTCAACTCACTCTTTTGACCACCGGAGAGCTGCTGGATACGTTGCTGCTCGTCAGCCACCTTCGAGTTGAACGAGACACTGATACCGACGCCCGTGTAGTTCTCCACGCTGCTCCGGCGTTCTTCGTCCGATTCCTCAGGGTCTACACGTCTATCCGTTCGTCTTTGAATGACAAGGCGACCATGACCAGCGGGTACGAGTCGTTCAAATATTGTTGCAAATTCTTTCGAGACTTGCTTGAATGTCCGCTCAATGGCCTCGTCTTTCCGTTGATCTAGATGCTGTACAAGTTCCTCAATAGACTGTTGTGATTGGTCGAGTTCCTCACGCCGTTTCATGAGTTGCTCTTGCTGCACGGTAAAACTATTGTATTGCTCTAGAGCCTTTTTGTTGACGTGCTTGTACTTCTTGAGTGCATCTGCGACCTTCTTGAGGCGGTTGCTGATCTGTTTTTAGTGTACGTTAGTAAGGGGTGTGGGCGGGTCATGGCACGAGAAGGCATTCAAATGCAACTTACCGTCTTCGCATCAAGGCGTTCGTACTTGAAGGCATCATCAGGCACGATTCCAAGGTCGCGAATGTTCTTCGCACACTCAGCAGCTCGTGCTGTTAGCAGTGCCTTCTTCTGAATATTACGATCTATCCTCTTTTGTTGCTTGGCGATTTCTCTTGCGATCTCTTGTAACTCTTCCTCTTTCTGGGCCCTTTGCTTTCCTAAGTTCGCGACTTTGGACTCTGTAGAATCGAGTTGTTTGTCGTTCTCCTGGAGCTGATTTTCTACCAGGGCTGTCGCACTCTGCGTCTTCTTGAGCTCCCGTTTTGCGTCCCTCAAATCATCGCTTCCACTAGAAGCGCCTTCAATTGCCTGGCTGGTGAGTTGATCGAGCTTAAGCCGAAGGTTGGTGCGTAGCTCAAGCTCGAGCTTGTTCTTGCGATTCTCAAGCTCTCGTCGATTGGCACTGACCTCGTTCCATTCTCTTTGGAGTTCTTGTACCTGAGAGCTGAACTCCTCTAATTGCCGCTCTTCGGCGGCTGCAAGAGCTTTCTTAAAGTCTGATGCTAATTCCGACCCATGCGCGGCCAGCATGTCACCAAACTCTTTCATATTCTTATCAACAAGATCTCGCCGTCCGATGGCCGTCTCTAGTCGATCCCTTGCTAATGCAACTTGGCTGTTTTTCGTATTTAACTCGGCGCGAAGGGGTCCATGGCTATTATCCATCTGTCGAAGTTGTTGTTCCGCTTTGCGCTCCTCACCTTGTGCATGGCTGACTTCTTGATCCTTCTTTTCTAATTCTTTCTGGAGCACAGACGCATCCGCTTGCAACTGATCATACCTGTCTCTTGATTCTTGCAAAGAGTGCAGAGCATCTAACCGCGAACTTCGGGGGTCAATGTATCCACCAGTCATGGCGCCACGCTTGTTGGTGGTATCACCGTCGAGCGTTACGACATTGACCCCATGGCTTTTGGCGTACTGGCTGCCAATAGTTAGGTCACGGCAGACGATGGTGGTACCGAAAACTTGACGGAAGGCTTTCTCGTATTCGGGGTTGTATTTGATTTTGTTGAGAAGAGGAATAGCGTCTTGTGCGTTAGGGAGCTTTGCAGCCTTCGGCTGTAATCTCGAGAGTGGCATGAACGTGATTCTGCCGCCAGATTGCTTCTGCAAAGCCTTGACTAAGTATGTCGCCGTCTCATCACTATCCACAACATAGTGAAACAAGCTAGCACCTGCAACTTGTTCGACAGGTAGACGATATGCTTCGTCGACAGTCAACAGCTCGGCCAATGTACCGTAAGCACCAGGAAGATCGTGCTTTTGCTTGAGCCGGCGGATGGATTCCAAACCTAGCCAGGTGTTGGAGTCCATACTTTTTCTTAGGACATTCTCCGCCTTGACCCTTTCTTCTTGGGCGTCGATAAGTTCTTTGTCTAGAGTATCGTCTTGCTTGCGAAGCTGCTTTATCTCTTCCTGGAGTTTATGGACTACGTCCTTGGCCTTGTTGTATTTCTCAGCGAGAGCAGCTCGGTCGCTTCCGAATGCCCCATTCTTTTGCCGCAGTGTTTCTATTTCTTCCTCCAACTCCTGGATTGATGTTTGAATATTGTTAACTTGTTCTTCAGCATCGAGACGCGTTGCCTTCTGTGTGCCCAATGTCATGTTTAGGTCGTCTATTTCTTTCTTCAGCCAACTGTCCCGTTCAGATTTGCTCCGAAACTGGGTGCCTCTTGTCTGTTTCGTGAAGAGTCGCTGCCGTCCGGCTTCTGCAGTGTCGAGAGTCTGTCTTACTTCTGCCTCCTTTCGCTTTCTCTTTTCTAGTTCGGGCATTAGTTTCTTGAGCTCAGCCTCCTTGGACGAGATAGCCGCCTTCACACGGTTCAGTTCGGCCTCGTGTTCCTCCTTTGCTTGTTCCTGAGCTGACAGGCTGTCTGACAAGCCCTTGACAGCTAGCTCGGCTATTGCCCTCGCCTTGGCATTCTCACGTCGATCTTCTTCCAGTTGTCGGCGATCCATGCGAAGGAGCTCCATCTGCTTTTGCAATTTATGGATCTCGGCATCGAGCGAGGCAATGACTTTCTCACCTGCGTTGTAAGCGTCGCGATTCTCGTCCGTGTCTTCAATGCCACCTTGACGTGATTCTTCCAGCTCTTCCAGGGCCTCTTCGACTGCAATTTGGTCCTTACGATGGTACGCGTATTCTAAGCAGCGGCGTTCTCGATCTTTGTCCTGGTAACCCCGTAGCTCTTCTTTCTCTTCCTCTAGCTCGCTCAAGCGCTCCTTTATGTAGTCCAATAACTCATCGATTTTGTCTCTCTTGTTGTTTGTATCTGTCATGATCTTGAGTGACTCGGTTCGACGCGATTCGTAGACCTGCGTCCCGGCCACCTCTTTGAGCAGATTCAACCGATCAGACTCCTTCATGTTGGTCAGTGCAGTGACTCGGCCCTGGGGCACGATGTAGTATGGGTTGGACTTGGAGAAGCCCGCCGTCTCCAGGAGGTTTGTGACATCGACCTTGGTGACGACCTTCTTGTCCAGCGAGTACTCGTCTTTCTTGAGTCCGATTGTCCGGCGCAAAATAACCTCCTTGTTGCCGGTATGAAAGCGGTCGTCGCTGTTATCAAAGATGATCTCGACGTAGGCGGACATGACCGCGGAGCCGGAGCCTTCGTGCAGCAGTGCCTGACGCTCCTCGCGACTCATCTGGGTGTAGGCGTCGCTGAGGACGAAGCGGATTGCAGCGAAGAAATTGCTCTTGCCCGACCCATTGCGACCGACGATGACGTTGGTTTTCGGCGAGAAGGGCTCCATGACCGTCTGGTCCTTGTAACTGTATTGCTGTCAGCAACCTATAACACACAACATATGCGCGCCGTGACAGCGGCGGCGGCGGCGGCGGCAGCAGCAGAGAGTTGCTCGAGCGCACGCGCGCGCACCCACGCACACCCACGCCAACACCCACCTTTTGAAGCCCTGGATGATGATCTGCTTGATATACATGGTCGCGACAAGTGCTGCCGGACGGGCAGCGCGTTCAGTGTACTCAAAAAGCTGTCGCGCTATGCATGAAACTATTGCGAATGAACGAGCAGTGCTGTGCGACAGCGGGCGCGGCAAAAATCGGACAGGAGTTGGCTTGTCACGTAATTATTTACGGACGCGTTTGAGGCGCGAACAGCTGATGGCAGTGGGGGATTCTCTCGCTTTAGGGTGGAGCTGTCCTGTCCTGTGCTGATAGGTGTTGCGGGCATACTAAGGTACACCTACCTACACTTACCTACGTACCTGCAGCAACCTACCCTAACTGGGTACTAAGTACAGTGGACTTGGACAGTGTCGGGTGGTGGCTTACGTCTGGGTTGGTGGGGTGCTACGTAGGTACTACGAACAGGGTCTACCCACCCAGGTAATATTTCAGTGTGCTCGTTTTCCCATGGCATCCGGCGTTGACTCTTCCTATGTATGTTAATCAACTGCAGTAGTTGTTGGAGCATGAGCATCATATACAAACGGCTGCCTTGTGGCCGTTCAAGTTGTTTCCCTTTTGATGTTCTGAGCGTCTTCCTATAATAATGCTGCCAAGCTGCAGCTCACCTACCATTAGCATCAATCATCGTACATGCAAGTAGGTACGCAAAGCTATTACTTCGCCTTATCAAGGTACTGCGTGGCTGAACACGGTCTATGCTACATAAGTAGTAGTAAGACAGCCCAATGATAACTCTTTAGGTACCCGTTGCTACAATGGAGAGAGTGGATGGAAGTGATGCCCTCGTGTTGTGTGGCAACGTACTTTCACGATAGGGACACGCATGCACCCCTTTCAAGCCGAACTGACCCGGGGCCATGTTTTGTACAGCATATGCCCAGGCACCCACCGGCCTGCACGGTACACGATAGTAGTTTGGTGTAATACGAATTGACCTTGGCGATTCCGTGTGACCATCTAGAGTTTGTAGATGTCAGTAGCCTGCATCATTAGATTCGTACGGGATGATGAGTATCATTTGATGATCGAGGCACTACCACCCGATTGAGGCTTGCGGCTGGCCGTTAGTAATTTCTTTGATCTTGGTCTGGAAATTGGGCCCTGTGTCGATCACGCTGTCACGTAGGTCGCTGACGCAACTTGCAGGTCTTTCATTGTTTGACTATCTGTCCCTGTAGCTGCTCGAGTCTGCTGATATGTATCTATGCAATCGGCAAAGGGGTCTCGTTGGTGTAAATACTATTCGAATGTTTACAATAATTCCGATGTTTCGAAAAGAGGAAGATTGATGCATAGTGATGCCTACGAAGACACATCATCGACAACTCTTGTGCCAAGCCACATTCTTTTCCCCGGGTCAGAGACCTGGGTTCTGACTTGGGTTGTTGTGCGCGGCTCGCAGTGGAGCCACTATATTACAGCACCCGGCCCATTGCTGCATCACCATTCCCTAATAGGGTAAAGTATTTATTGCTACCTGTATCCCTCCCGTAATGTACCTACAGGAGAAGCACCAGGTAGGTCAATATTGACCTGGATTCTGGATCGCCCGGGGCAGATTTTGAGTGAGGAGGAATGTCTTGGGGATGGCGCACATACTCCTCAGCCGGGTGACTGGAAGATACCTAAAAGCACCGGTATAGGTGGGTAGTGAACAAGGTTACCCAGAGACATTAAGGTATTTACCGAGGGGGATTAGACAAGGTGTGCATGCATTTCAGGAATTTCTGAATAGGACTAATATCCGTAAACATACTCGCAGACACGAAGTTGAGTATCTACTCTACCTATAGATAAACAGTGCACCTACCCTAAAGCAACAGCCTACCTGGCCTTGGTTTTGTGCTGTTGTAAGAGATAATCAACATAAGGGGGCTAGGGGGGTGGGGGGTGGGGGGTGAATAGGTAGTACCTTGGTAGGTAGGTAGGTAGGTAGGGAAAGGAATGAAATTTTGGATGAGGAGCCAAACACAATGTCTAAACGGAGACTCGATGCGACCTGACTCAAACAACTTTCGCAAAAGGGTGATGGGGTGGTCGGGCTCCGGCTGCGTGAGGTTGCGAGAAGAGACAGGGATGGGTTGAGCCGTGGACGAGGCACGGGGATGTGTCGCCATTTGATGACGGCTCTACCGTACTATGTCGAGTGGACCTGAACAGGCATAATCAGGCAAGGCGCAGGAGCTTGGACCAGCACGACCACAGAAAATGCAGGACCCACCCCTGTTACGGCCCCCATCAGCCATCCTTGCAGCTACCTATAAAAGTATCACTCCAAATACAAGAGGGACCGGCGCGCCGACTCCAAAAAGTCATACCTCGAGCTGCATTCCGTTTCCACTGCCGGACAGCCCAGCACAGGACCACCACACGCCATCCGCCCTCCGCCCCATACCACGCCCATCCCTCCTGCGCACGTACCACCTTGCGTGCAACCCAGCCCCAGCGCTACACAGCCATACCACGCTCCACGCTCCACGCTCCACGCTCCGCAACTGCGCAACTGCGCAACAGCCAACCACTGTGTTCTGTGCACCACCAGGGATTGTAGTAAATCCCACTTTGGTGTCTTACTGGATAGGGCCCAGCACCGTCCGTTTTAGGCAATGGGCACTTCAACCTGCATCATCACCACGGAAGCTGCCAATAACTCAAGTGCCATTATAACTGGGCTTATGTGAGGCCAGGTCAATTGCTGTACTTTTATCATCAGACGAAGGGACTCGGAAGATCGATATCCCCTTCCTTAACTAGGTATTTCAACATCGGTCACATCTTTATCTGAACGCTTCTGGCCTTGCTTGTTTTGCGCCTTCCACGAGCGCCGTGGTGATTTTGCCAGTCATATTATAATACGGCCTGACTTTTGGCCTTTTATGATTAGGAGTTGAGTTCACAGCAGTTGTTGAAGCGTGAGTGTGATCAGTTTCCTTTTAAACCAAATCCCGCCTTTTCATCCAAAACCCTTGGATGTTACCTATACCCATCTAGATGACATTTGCCCCAACATGTTTCTCGCCTCTTGGGACCAACATTCTCTGGACTAAAACTGCTTATGTCTGCGATCCACTCCTCCAGGCTGCATATAGCACAACTCCGTCCCGAGGTACATCGAGCCCCGGCGCCTTGGTAAAACGGAGGGTGGGACCACACAGCGTCTATCAACATACTCTTTTGAACGCGCTACACATGTAGTTGCTTGATGCCCCTTGGGATATTTTGCCACACAAATTTGTTCTATTACTTAAATGTAATGGCTCTTTCCCCAAGGACGGAGGCGAGCGGCACTCTGCTCCCTTGCTCCTCCACCTTTACATCGCAGGTACACCATCATGGAAAGAGAGGACGGCATGGCCAAATTCTAAACAGGGGACACCCTATCAATCACCTCATTCAATTTCAGCCCAATGCACCCACTGTATCTGACCACGCCACTACACAGCAACTAACGTTATGGATACAGTAGTATCATGAGATGAACTACTCTCGGATATCGGCCTTACAGCCCCGGAGTGACTAGCAAAGATGGCGTCCAGGTGAGTAATATCGCTGTTTTCCGAATAGGGATTCGTACGTGCTAACATGTTGTGTGCTGCATAGACTTGATCGTCTTGTAACGTGAGTATCCCCAATCGACTAATAGAGTACAATCTCCCATCGTCTATTTCTGACACCCATATTGCTGATACTTAAGATTCCTGGCGCCGTGTTTGGAATACTGTGACTGACAACCTTTCCAGAATCCTGGAGACAGGCAGCACCAAGCTAATTAAAGACACTGCTGTTAATCAGCTTGCAGATTGGCAAAAGCAGCATCCCGAGGAACTCTTCAACCTCCTTTCACGGGTGGTGCCATATCTTCGGCATAAGGATTGGGACACCCGGTCTACGTCTGCCAAAGCTCTCGGCAAAATAATTGAGAATGCTTCTTCCTATGATCCCAATGAAGATGAGGATCCTACAACAGCACCGAAAGAAGAACTTAAGGCAGAGAATAGCCTCGTGAAGAAGGAAGAAGACGTCGAGCCCTCATTGTCGGCTGATGAGTATTTCAAGCCTGAATTACTCGATGTGGCAATGATACTTAAATATGGTCGGGAACTGCTGCGCACTGGAGCTAATGTCGATTATGGACTGGCGAATTTGGACCCACAAGCACGGTTAACACATTTAAAAAAGACTCTCAATGGCCGCCTGGGCCTACTAGGCAGGCCCTTCGAGGATGATGAGGTCCCTGTCCCTATCGAAAAGTCCGCCAGCCCTTCAACCCCACTAGAAACAGCGCCTCACAATGGCATCATTCGCCAAGAGAGCTTGGTCAGCTCCGGTCCTAGCCAGCCTATAGAGGAGTCAGGGTTAAGCGCCAGACAGAGGAATGCTTTGAAGCGAAAACGTAAGAAGGAGGCACAAAAAGCAG
The DNA here is from genome assembly GCA_022495125.1 of Xylaria acuta. Lineage (NCBI taxonomy): Eukaryota > Fungi > Ascomycota > Sordariomycetes > Xylariales > Xylariaceae > Xylaria > Xylaria acuta. The sequence continues at coordinate 344,640 of MU383110.1, forward strand.
CAGGAAAAGGCGGATTTGGGGATCTCTCAATTCGGCGTTCTTTTACTGCCGGTTCTGAGGCATTCGACGACTCGCCGGTAACAGAGAGCGACCATAAGAAGGGCGCAAAAAACGACTATTTCAGCCTTGAGAGACCTGCCGATGTTGATGAGGATACTAAAGTTGTATCTGAGTTTAAAGGTCCTACTGTTCTAATCAAAACTGAAATCGAAACGGACGAGGAACTGCAGGGCTCCGAATGGCCGTACGAACGTCTATGCGAGTTTTTGAAGCTCGATATTTTTGATCCGCAATGGGAGATTCGTCATGGTGCTGCGCTGGGACTACGAGAGATTCTTCGAGTGCATGGTGCTGGTGCTGGGCGTTTGAGAGGCAAATCGAAGACGGAAAACAACGCGCTAAATAGGATATGGCTGGATGACATGGCTTGCAGGCTATGTTGCGTACTTATGCTTGACCGATTCACGGACTATGCCTCTGATACCAGTGTCGCACCCATTCGAGAAACCGTCGGCCAGTCTCTGGGCTCTTCCTTGAAGCACATCCCACCCGAATCCGTATATAATATCTATCAAATCCTACTCCGGATGGTCATGCAACAAGATGTTGGTATCGATAAGCCTGTCTGGGCTGTCTGTCATGGTGGTATGGTTGGGCTACGATATGTCGTAGCTGTGAGAAAGGACTTGCTCCTTCAACATAGTCACATGATCGATGGCGTAGTCCGGGCTGTGATGAAGGGCCTTGGCGATAGCGACGATGACGTCCGTTCCGTGAGCGCTGCCACTTTAATACCCATGGCACAAGAGTTTGTTCAGCTGCGACCTGGTGCCTTGAATGAGCTCATCAGCATTGTCTGGGAAAGTCTCTCTAGTTTGGGCGACGACCTGAGTGCCAGCACGGGCAAGATAATGGATCTTCTAGCGACACTTTGCGGGTTTCCGGAAGTCTTGGACGCTATGAAAGGCTTGGCTGAGCATGACGAGGAGAGTTCATTCACGCTTCTTGTCCCCCGGCTTTACCCCTTTTTGCGACACACTATCACTTCTGTTCGTCTTGCCGTCCTCAAAGCCTTGATGACATTTGTTGATCTCGGAGAGGAGTCCCATGGGTGGCTAGACGGCAGGATTCTCCGACTAGTTTTTCAAAATATCCTTGTCGAACGCGACTCGGAAACACTCAAGATGTCCATACAATTATGGACTGCCCTGGTCAAGTGCTTGGCGAGGGATCCAGATCGACTTGCAAGCGAATTTACTCCCCATATTGACGCCCTCATGCAACTGACTCTCCACCCTGTTGGAGTGTCTCGCCAACCAATTCCCATGAATGGTGGCCTGTTTCAGAAACCATCCGGAGGTACTTACACCGTACCTGGGGTTATCCCCGTTGCCGCCCGGAAACTTTCAGACGCTGAAGGAGGCGAAAGGGCGCCGAAACGACGCAGGAAATCGGCGAAACTTGAGGATGTGCCAACCCCAACACATTCACATGATCTCGACGGCCACATGATGCAAGGTGACGTTGACCTCGTTGGCATGGACACACTCATCCGTTCTCGTATATCCGCCGCTGGAGCTATGGGTCTGATCATGTCTTTTGTACCATCACAGTATCTGGATGCTTACGACGCTCTTCTTATCCCAGGACTTAGCTCTTCGTACGCTTCAACACAGCTAAGTGCTTGCGTGGTCATTGACGAATTTGCACGAGGTTGTTCGTTATTACAAACAGAGAACTCGAGGTATGCAAACCAATTTTTCAAAATCATCGATAGTGAGCGACCATCGCAGTATCGTGATTTAGTCAGCTATGTGCAACGGGCTCGATCACAATGCCAACAGCTTATCAACCTCTTCCGGGACCATGGCAAAGTATCCCAGCAAAAACTACCCGTCCTAGCAGTGGTAGTACAAGGCGAGGCTGAGGCTGGACCTGGTGCTTTCTCCCTTACCCATGCGGAGAAATGTGTTACTGATGATTACGAGCGACTTAAGAAAGCTATGGCCCCTGCTCAGCGCTTGATCGCCCTCCAGCAACTCAACGAGGCGCGGCAAGATACTGTGTCAGCTATAGACGAAGCAAGGGCCGCCAAGAAAGTGCGCGATACCCGTATCCGAGCTGCAGCTGCATGTGCGCTCATAGCTATGAAGATGTTGCCTAAAAAACCCAGCCCTCTCATCAAAGGTATCATGGATAGCATCAAGCTTGAAGAGAACCAACAACTTCAGACCCGCTCTGCTGAGACGATCGCCCGATTGGTCCAACTTTTCACGGAGAAAGGTCGCAGAGGGCCAGCTGATAAGGTTGTCTCGAATCTGGTGAAGTTCTCATGTGTCGAAGTTGCCGAGACGCCCGAATTCCCTGTCCATGCTACTAAGACGGATGTTATTTTGTCAATGTCTAAGGAGGAAGACAGGGTTGATTATGGGGCTGACACGGCAAAATTTGCGCGTGAAGCTAAGGGTGCTCGTATTACACGGCGCGGAGCAAAGGAGGCTCTAGAGATACTTTCTTGCACTTTTGGCACCGAGCTGTTTACGACTGTGCCCAGCCTGAGGACATTCATGGAAGCCCCGCTGGCCAAGGCTTTCTCTGGTGAGCTACCTGCTGAAATAAGAAATCCCGAAAGTCCATTTGGCCAGGAAGTGGTTGATGCAATGTCTGTCATTCGAACGATGACTCCTACTCTACACAAGGCTCTTCATCCCTTTGTAATGCAACAAGTTCCCCTGGTGATCAAGGCTCTACATTCTGAGCTATCGGTTTTCCGTTACATGGCTGCTAAATGCCTGGCAACCATCTGCAGCGTAATGACTGTTGATGGTATGACAGCACTGGTCAACCAAGTACTACCTTCTATCAACAATCCCCTTGATCTGAGTTTCCGTCAAGGTGCTATCGAAGCGATATATCATCTGATAGCTGTCATGGGGGATGGCATTCTACCTTATGTGATTTTCCTCATCGTTCCTGTTCTAGGCCGAATGAGTGATTCCGACAATGACATCAGGCTGATCGCAACTACGTCTTTTGCCACGCTTGTCAAGTTGGTCCCTCTTGAAGCTGGTATTCCAGATCCTCCTGGATTATCTGAGGAGCTACTAAAGGGACGAGATAGAGAGCGCACTTTTATTGCGCAACTACTTGACCCTAAGAAAGTAGAACCTTTCCAAATTCCAGTGGCTATTAATGCGGAGTTGCGTTCTTACCAGCAAGAGGGTGTCAATTGGCTCCATTTCCTGAATAAATACAACTTACATGGCATCCTCTGCGACGATATGGGTCTAGGTAAAACCCTTCAGACGTTGTGCATTGTTGCTAGCGATCACTACTACAGAGCCGAGGAATTCAAGAAAACAGGCGCTCCAGAAGTACGAAAGCTCCCTTCACTTATCGTCTGCCCTCCCACACTTTCTGGTCATTGGCAACAAGAGATCAAGACCTTCGCCCCCTTCCTCACCGTCACCGCCTTTGTTGGGCCTCCAGCAGAAAGGCGGGCCAAAGCTTCTCAATTCGCAACAACCGATATTGTCGTCACGTCATATGAAGTGTGCCGGAATGATACAGATCTTCTCGAGAAACAGAACTGGAATTATATTGTACTTGATGAAGGTCACTTAATCAAGAACCCAAAGGCTAAAATTAGCTTCGCGGTGAAGAAGCTCGCGAGCAATCATCGTCTAATCCTAACCGGCACGCCCATCCAAAACAATGTATTGGAATTATGGTCTCTCTTCGACTTTCTAATGCCGGGATTTCTAGGTGCCGAGAAAGTCTTCTTAGACCGGTTTGCAAAACCTATAGCCGCGAGTCGCTTCAGTAAAGCTTCCTCTAAAGAGCAAGAAGCCGGAGCATTAGCAATCGAGGCTTTGCACAAGCAGGTCCTCCCCTTTTTACTCAGACGACTAAAAGAAGAGGTACTAGACGACCTGCCACCCAAGATCTTACAGAACTACTACTGCGACCTCAGCGATTTGCAACGAAAGCTATTTGAGGACTTCACAAAGAGGCAGGGCAAAAAGCTCACGGAAGAGGCTGGCCGTGATGACAAAGAGGCCAAGCAGCACATCTTTCAAGCTCTACAATATATGCGGAAACTATGTAATTCTCCTGCGCTGGTAATGACGCCTAGCAATAAGCTCTACGAAGACACGCAACGATTGCTTGCAAAATCGGGAACTAGTGTAGAGGATCCTATCCATGCTCCTAAACTCACTGCCCTCAAGGATTTATTAGTTGATTGCGGCATCGGCGTCGAAGACGCCGATTCGAATGATCCACTCTACCAACCCATCAAGCCACATCGTGCCTTGATCTTCTGCCAGATGAAGGAAATGTTGGACATGGTCCAGAATACCGTTCTGAAACGTATGCTACCTTCGGTCTCGTACCTACGTCTTGACGGGTCAGTGGAAGCGAACAAACGGCAGGACATCGTCAACACGTTTAACAAAGATCCTTCTTATGATTGTTTGCTCTTGACTACTAGTGTTGGTGGTTTAGGTCTCAACCTGACTGGAGCAGACACCGTCATATTTGTTGAACACGATTGGAATCCACAACGCGACCTTCAAGCGATGGATCGAGCTCACCGCATCGGACAGAAGAAAGTTGTCAACGTATACCGCTTAATCACGAGAGGCACGTTGGAGGAAAAGATTCTGAGGTAAGCCACCATTATGATGGCCGTTGATTACATGACTAACCCCATCGAAGTCTCCAAGCATTCAAGATTGACGTCGCTTCCACGGTCGTAAACCAACAGAACGCTGGCTTGGTAAGCGCGCTCAACCTTTATAAACTGCCCCGAAACCCCCGCACTCCCGGGACCTAATACTAATTTATGGTTTAGGGAACGATGGACACAGACCAAATCCTCGACCTGTTCAACTTCGGTGGTGATTCAGGTCCCAGCCTCATATCCGACAAAGCGAAGGACGGCATCGAAGGCCGTGAAGAAGACATGGTAGATGTCGAGACCGGAGATGTCCGTGCGCCAGGCAAGAAAGCATGGGCGGACGACTTGGGAGAATTGTGGGATAACCGTCAGTACGAGGAGAGTTTCGACCTGGACGGGTTCCTCAAGACGATGCAATAAGGTGCAACACGTAAACACGTAACCACCTACTGAAAAGCTTTAGAGGAAACTTGTGGTACGAAATATCACGTTTGAACGGCACTTGGGGATACGAAGAGAACCCCAGCTGTATTGTGTATAGTGTAATGTTAAAAAGGTGAAGCCACCCAAAAGCAATACATTCCGATTATGAATAACGGACCAATCACGTTGCCTTTTCTACACACGCCATTACGTTATACTGGTAAAACATAGCATGTAATTTGTATGAGATATCTGATAGTTTAGCCCTTCCACGCATGTTCCGGTTACGATCGGAGGAATATGTCGGTTAACCCGACTCTGGGCATTCTGGTCAATTTAATATGTTCAGGCGATGAATAGGTGGAACACGGTACGTTCGTTGGAGACAACTGTATCTCACATATATAGCTTTATGTAAGCATTAAAAGATTCCAGGGCGTATTACTAGTTGTAGTAACCTACAGTACGCCTGGTCGGCCACGTTCTGTCCCGTTCCAGGTAAGTATCAGTTTTGCCACCAGCACCCAGCATCTTCTATGATCCAGTTTAGGACCGACAAAAGACGCATCGCTGGCATTTATATGACAAAAATTTCACGCCTCCAATTTCCCGCTTAACTCGATTTAACGAAAAGACATTACAGAAATTTAACCGTAGACACGCCAACTGCTTCGGCTTCTTCTTCAATAATAAGACACTACGCGCCGCACGCGGGAGGTCAACGGACGCGGCTCGGGATGGATCTCGACGCGTCGGTGCCCGGGCCCGGGCCCACGCCCGTCCGTGGAATACGCGTACGACGACGGGGGGCTCGCCGCGAAGGGGTCGTCCTCCAGGACGGAGCCGCGCTGCGCCCGGTACTCGAACTCGCCGAGGCGGCGGCGCTGCTGCTGCCGCCGCCGCCGTTGTGCGTCCTCCCGCCGATAGTCGACGACGACATCGTCCTCTTCATCGTCGTCGTCGTCATCGCGGTCGTAGACCGAGAGGCGGGCGAGGGCTCTCCTAACTTCTTCTTCGTCGTCTCCGTCACTACTCCGCCTCCTGTCCCTGTATAATATATGCCGTGGCGGCGGCAGCGGCGGCGGCGAATGCACTTGGACGATGTGGGGCCGTGGCCGTCCGCGCGGCGCCTGCGAAGAAGAAGAAAAGGCTAGCTCCTCGGCGAGCCGCGCGTCTAGCCTGCCTCTCCGGTACGCGTCCTCGCGGATGCGCTCGATGTGGCTGGCGACCGACCCGGACCCGGACCCGCCGTCGTGGGACACCGGATAGGGGGGCACGGGCATGCGGGGAGGAGGAGGAGAGCGGTGCGGGGATAAAGACGTACGCGGTAGCCGGGGGATACTGTTCATCCTCGGCAGCCCGTGTCCGAGAGGGTGGGCGTGGGGATGGTTTCCCGCACCGTGGTGGACGTGATGGGGTTGGTGGTGGTGGTGGTCGTCGTCCTTGTGGTGGTGCCCCCTGCCTCGGTGATCAGATACCGATGATGGCGGCGTGCGTGTGCGGCTCGACGACGAGCGCCGTGATGAGCGCGAATCACATTCCGAATCACTACTGGATTCGCTACGCCTCGGTCCGTTCGCCCCCCTGTTCAGGTTCTGCTGATGCCCCTGACCGCCGTGCTGGTGGGCACCGTGATTCACTGGCCTGCTCGGGTGTGTTGGTTGTCGGCCTGGTGGATGATGTCCCTGAGGGTGTTGGCCTTGTGGATGGGGGTTTTGTGGATTTTGGTTTGGGTGATGCGTCGGTGGTGGACCTTGCTCTCTGCTCGCATGTTGCTGCTGCTGCCGTTGTTGCTGTGGCTGCTGCTGCTGTTGCTGCTGCTGCTGGTGTTGTTGCTGTGGCTGCTTCTGTTGCTGCTGTGGCTGCTTCTGTTGCTGCTGGTGTTGGTGTTGCTGCTGCTGGTGTTGGTGTTGTTGCTGTTGTTGATGTGTCAGAAACGTATTATTGTGTTGCATCGGGGGAAATGCATTATGCATCTCCCCTGGATGAGCGCGAATTCCTCCATGTAAATTTGTTCTATTATCTTCCCACAGCCGCCGAATATCAACACCAGACCGCGGGACCCGCTTGAAATAAGCGGTGAGCGAAAGGCGTTCATATGCCCTCTTCTTGGAGTGGCGGCTTCTGCCTTTAGTGTGGGATCTCTTTGGTGAGATCCGATGGGTTGTGCTCCGATGCTCACGAGCAGGTTGGTAGTTCGGGCCGCTGGAGAAGTAAGGTTCAATCGCCCTGAGCTGGTGGTCGATTTGGACAAGGGTCCAGTGGTAGTTGGCGACGTCTACAATGCTCGGAGTCAGTTATCGCCTTTCAGAGCGTAATTTGCGAGGGTTTCGGAGGCTTCTAGACACTATCTTGCCCAAAATGGGAATATCGTGCTCTGAAAGTTGCCAAAACAAGAAGAAAATGGTTCCGAAAATTCTTACCTGGCTCCCACCTCATCAAGTCCTCCTGGGTTCTGTCAATTTGCCGCTTTAGCGGCGGCGTCAGCGAATTCTTTTTATCGAGGACGCTTTTCGTCGTAGAGTTCAACTGCCGGATCTTTCTAATCGCGTCCTTCTTGGATATACTCCAATCCTGAGTTCTGATTGCCTGCTCCCAGCTGGGCCACTTCGGCCGGCCATGTTCATCGATCTCGTCCTTGTCGGTCACCTTTTCGAACCGGATTATCACGTACTCCGAGAGCTCTTCTTTCATATCCGACTCTGACAGGAGGTCGTCTCTCACATCCGTTATTTCGATGGTCGGACCACCGCGCAGATCCACCGGGATTGAGACTCTCGGCGGAGCCGGCGGAACACCCGAGTGTCCCTGCGGGTACCCCTGGAACTGGCCGCCCTGGGGTCCATTGTTCCCGTTGAGGTGGTGAATATTTTGCGGCATTTCCTGTGACTCACGAGACGGGAGCATGAGCTGTGGATGAGGTTCAGGCGAATGTGCAGGAAGTGGAAATTTCCCAAAGTTTGGATGGGTCTCCAGATGCTTATGTGCACGTGGGAATGAGCCTCAGAATTCAGGCCAGCTTCATCCGGGATCCATGTGATAGTGAGGCGAACGTACGAGTCCAAAGTGCAATGGAGTGGGAGAGGACGACGGCATTTTATTATCAAACAAGGCAACCTGGGGTAGTTACATTGAAGAGCCGCAACACGTCCGTCAGTCTGGACACAAGCGGCGTGTTTCCTGATCTGCGTGCCACGTCTAGCTGATCTACCCGACCACTACAGGATTTGTCTCACTTCACTTTGTGGCTGCTGTCAAGAGACATCATTGGCCTATATCTGTCCGGAATGCTATCTAACGGGCGATTCCATAATATGGCTGTAGGTGTAGTCGAGCATCAACATCCATCGATGCCCCTCTCCGCTGGGGAACGTGCCAAGAGTAAGCCCGGCCCAGATGGCTACGCCCGGCTGTGGTGTGGGACGAATCACAAGTAAACAGCTCCAAGGACCAGTCGCCTAGTCGCCCATCGGGACCATTGAGACGCGAAGTGAAGAAGCCATTTATCGGTCGCGAACCACGCGGGGCAAACGGCTGCCTGGCAAGATCGACCGCCCTTCGCCCCAACAAAGTGTGCATAAGCTGCATTTTGATCGGTGTGTACAAGGGAGCTTTCCATATCCTTGGGCAGCTCTGCAGAATTGCACATTTATGAATTTCATGCATCGATGCTCACGATCGAGACCTTGCCCACCCCCATATCCATCCCCATGTTCATGCATGGGCGCGATAGCTTCATGTATGCATGTACGTGCGTTGGTGCTATTCCTAGCTCTTTACCGAACGGCCGGGAAGCAAGTGCTCCGCCCGTAAACTGTGTAGCTGGACCCTCGCCCTCACATTTGAAGACTATCACGGCTCGGTTTTCTATTCCAAGGAGCAATATCAATAGTCGGAATACAAAAGAACCACTACAAGTGAGGCGGTACCCCAAAGCGAGCTTCAACCCCTCACCAAACGCGCTTGGGGGAAGAGATGGTAGATAAGCTACCCCTCATGAGGATATATGTGGCTTATTAAGATGATCCCTGACGCGCAGGCTTTCTGGATACTAGCTTGTGTGTTCGGTTTTATGAGAAGGCTCCGCGAAGATTTTGTGTGTCATTCCTACGTAAGTATACATTGTCAATGCGGCTTCGTGGTGTAATCTTGGGTGCCGTCATGGAGTCACAAGGCGGACGATGTAGTACGTAGTAGATTCGGTAAGCTCGGGGATTTTTGCTACATGCATTCTCGCGTCGATCTTCGGCTGAGCTTCACCGTCGCTCCAACCACAACGGACGCCAGCCCAGCCCCATTATTTCCGCTACGTCTGTCACGTAACGAGAGCGCCTGCGGTATGTTGCTGGGCTTTGCAATAGATTCATGCACGACACAGACGCTCGAGCAAGTCTAGTCCAACCCTCGGGATCAATCTATACCGAGACACATACGCAGGGTATTGAACTACTATGTAAGTACAATAGTAGTTTCGGGACCGGCCTCGCGTGGCCATGAAGAAGAAGCCAATGCCAAGTAAAGCTATCTCAAGGCAGGCCTCCAGTTGATTTGCCCATGCATACTAGTTATGCCTTAGCTAAGGCATGTATGACATGCATCGCTTAACATGCTCCAAAATACCATGTCGATTGCCAGTCAAGCCGGGCGGGATCGGCGGAGCCGACTCCGATTCGCACCATATGAGGACAAGAGACTTGAGATAAACTGGCAGACCAGGCGTTTCAGTTCGCGCACCACTAGTAGCTTCCATCGGGTCGGTGTTGTTTCTTCTCATAGGCTTGCTAGGCTAGCGGGATTTCGCGTTCGGCCATGTCCCGAGGGATTGTATTACCTCCGGCTAGCCCTTAGGGTCCAGACCAGCAAGGGTGAACTTTCCAAAGGCAAGGCGGATTTATTTAGAGGCGCTTTCTGTATCGCTTGTCCTCTTACATGGTTCGGTGGCGCTCGACTGCTATACCTGTGCGAGGATTGCCAATATCTCGTAACTTGTCGAATGGAGAGGCACATGTCGGTCTTGCACACCCGTTTCGGCCTGATAAGCTCGATTTGCGAGCCTGGGAATCTTCTTGTTTTGGCATGCCGCGACACCGATATTTAAGAATGATGTCGTATATGATTTATGCAAACCACATGGGTTCTGGGTCCTTGGCAGAGCTACGGTACCCCATAGACGCGCCAGGGTCCCCAGGTTCCTTGGTAAGTATTGCTTGGGTCCCCGAACCCCTAATAGGTCGATATATCTATCAGCCTCGTGCTCGGCTTCTGCAAGTAGCCCGTTTATTTACCTAATCGCGTCGAATGTTTAGGCTGGTTGGTTGATTTGCGTCTTGTGCGACACACGTCTCTGGCGTTTGGCATAGGATTTACTAATCAGTCTGCTCACCAACGTCTCAACCGTGACATGCTATCCGTGCGAGGTGTATTCTACGACCGGATATCAGTGATAGCCCCAGATAGCGCGTAAGATATTAGTATCCAATCATCTACTTGAGCAGCCCTGCGAAGATGATCCTGTGGTACCTACTCTTATATCTGAAGTTCTCGTCGTACTCAACACCAACGAAACATGGGGGCTATGCTTTATATGGCGTAGTAGCGATACTAATAAACGGCTGTCTTAGTACTTCAAGATATTAGTAGATTGTCGGGTAGGTATGACCGTAAGATATGGTACGGCCCGTGACCCTACACCCCGACATCGTGGGGTCGTATAGCATATGCCGGAGCCCGTACAAACGGTCATGCCACCCAGCATACTTGTCACGGCAATGATATACCGATAGTAGCAAACAGAATAACCGGTGAGGTATGGCTACGTGTTTTTCTACAACTATACGAACTATGTCTGAACGTGTTCCGTTCATCCGGGTAAGCGGTGAATTGATCGTGGGATGTGACATTTAGAGTCGGCTACGTTACTGATTGTACCAGACGAGCCATATTTTTGGCGATCTGTATGTAACATGGAATGGATAAGCTTGATCTGTGAGCTACGATGATGACCCGAGTCATAGATATATTGATAACTGTCGCGCAAAAGTACTCTTACACTATGTGCTGTCAACATTTCGCAGGAATCTGATCATCAGATAAACAAGGAGTCCGTTCAAGATCTACACGCCTATCAAGAACCCCTGTATGAATACGATGGGGGCCCGGGACAAGATATCAACCACCCCTCCTCGCCGGCTGTAAATCTGCCATAATGCGTACTGTGTAAGAAAGTATCGACTGATAATACAATAATTTACGCCAAAAGATATATCTCCCCGCAATCAACTCATCCCGCCGCCATCTACTAATCACGCTGATCCTGGGCGGGGTAGACACGACTACATGGGACGGACCGAAACAACCCTAAGTACTTAAAGTACTCCAAATCTAGATAGATAGATAGATCGATAGATACTTGCTCACTTTCAGGGTCTTGCCATGACGACTTAAGGTGGGCGCCTACCTGGCCTGGTGCAAATCGCCAAGCTGTTGTCCAAAGAGCAGGCCGTAAGAAATCAAGTTATCGGGCATTAGTTAGCCTGCTATCTACCTACTATGTACTGTACATCACACCCTTCTGGTCTTGGGGTGGCATCGCATGGTCGTAATACGGTATAGTACATAGACGATGAATGGCTCGAAAAAGAGCGTCCACGGCATCTGTCTCTCTCACACCCCACGCCCGGCTCGCGATTCCTCGTAGAAAGAAAGGGCTGAGGCATTGCTGCGCAGGGTTACGTACAGTACTTGACTGAAACCTTGCAGCTCATAGCCGGGGCGTCGAGTAGGTACAGTAGCTTCGCCCTTTGCGAGCTCAGAATCCTTTCGCTTGGCGTTCATATTTACCATGCAGTACAGTACTGTAAACGCTTAGCCCGGCTATTGTGTATTATCACTCGCATTAGAGGTGTGTGCGTATGCTGTTTTAGATTTCCTCTTGTCGCCGTGAGCGGCTCATTAGCCGCATAGGAGAGAATGCGCCGCCTGCAATCGTAGGAAGTAAACTGTTTGTTAAAATAATTGACCGGTTCCAATACCAATTGCCGGGTCGGTGTGCCCTAATGTCCTCCACTTGTGATGGCTTCAGTTTCCAAATAAAACGCCTGTAGCAAAGTCAGAATCCAATCGTAGCGCAAATATGTGAATTTAGAGCATGAACACCAAGGACGTAACAAGTGTGTGGCTTAGAGGTTTCGGTTTCATTCAGTATATACAATACAAGATCTCGCCTAGCATGGCTGGAGACCCTAATGCGATATTCATCCAACTATATACATCTCTTCATGACATATGCACAGATCTATCCGTCCGTGATCCATCGTCTAATCGCTCTTGCGGGGGGGTATCTATCATCAATGCCATCCATCATCATCTATATGTCATTTCATGTAAGAGAGAATGAGGCCTTAATTTAAGCCTCACCATTCTGGATAATGCCATCAGTAGTGCCGCTAGGGACGCCGCTAATGGCACCAGTCTGAGCCTGGGAGGCGATGTAGTCGCAGAGGTCCGCAGGGGTAGCGGCACCGAGACCCAAGAAGTAAGCGCCGATACCAGCAACGTGGGGAGAGGCCATCGAGGTACCGGAGATGGTGTTGGTGTTACCGCCGGGCCAGGTGGACTCGATGTCAGAGCCAGGCGCGAGAACGTCGACGAGCTGGCCGAAGTTGGAGAAGTAGGAGAGGGCGTCAGTCTTGTCAGTAGCACCGACAGTGCAGACAGAGGGTTCGGAGGCGGGGGAGGAGTTGGAGGCATCCTCGGCCTCGTTGCCAGCGGCGACAGCCATGAAGTTACCAGCGCTCACGACGTTGGCGGCGGCCTCGTTGACAGCCGATGAGACGCCACCACCAAGGGACAGGTTGACGACGACACCCTTGGGGCAGTCACGGCCAGGAGCGTCGGTGACGACGAAATCCATACCGGCGATGACACCAGAGCTACAGAGAAACATAGGTTAGCGTTATTTATAGTACCGGCTTGGCTGACCAATGTGCGGCGTAAAATTATTAGGGTATGACATACTTGGTACCTGAGCCATCGGCGCCAAGCACCTTGACGGCGTAGAGTGAGACCTTCTTGGCTACACCGTAGGTCTTAGAGCCGATCGTACCAGCGACGTGAGTACCATGACCGTTGCCGTCGGTGTTGTCGTTGTCGACCTGGTTGGAGGCGAAGGTGGCACGACCCTCAAATTCGGGGTGGTCGACGTCAATACCGGTGTCGACGACGTAGGCGCAGACACCCTCACCGGCGCTGTCGTCGTAGGTGTAAGTGCTGCTGCTAGGAGAGGTGTTGGACAGACGGGCCAGGCCCCAGTCGGCGCCAGTCTGTGTAGCAGAGGCCCTGACAATGGCGTCGTGCTCAATGTACTCGACCTTAAGCAAATTAGTTAGCGTTCGTAGTGGTCGAAGCGCAAATATTGGTTCGCTATTCGCTTACATCAGGCATGTTTTGCAGAGCCTCAACCTCCTCTGCGGTCATCGAGGCGGCAAAACCAGTGAATTGGTTGGAGTTGTAGGTGTAGTCGACCTTGCTGGCGACCAAGTTCTTGTGGGCCTCAAGAATTTGCACCCCGGTGCTGCTCTTCATCTTGACGATAAATTTGCCTTCAATGACATCGCCATTTCGGGGCTTCAGGAGGGGAGCAGGCGAAGCACGCTTCGAAGGAGCGGCAAGCGCCAGAGGGAGCGCGGCAAGGATAGCGGCAGAACGCATATTGACAGAGTATATGGAGGAGGTTTAGAGTTGGGGGTATAGGAAGGAAAATAGACGCTCGATGACAGAAGCCCTTGGATATGGGATGGGATGATGAGGCAAACAAAACCTTCTTCGAGGTGGGAAACACGCCCTTTTTATAAAATCAACAACCCCTCACGGGAGGCTATGTTGCTCTATTCCGTATCACTCGTTGACATGCTCACCTTCCATCGTGGCTGATCATTCCTAATTCCAGTAAATCCCATGGTAGCATCACAGGCCGAAGGGATGTGGATTCCTGTCCGGGGCTTTGATGGTTGCGACCCCACAGCCAGGCCCGTGTATTGGATGGAGGACTGAACAATTCAAGCTCATCTGGCTGCTACCTTCTAGTCGCTCGCCCGCAGTCCCTTAACGTGATGACCTTCCACCCTAGCTGAAAGGGTTATATAGAGCGCCGATCACAGGCGGGCACGGGCAAACGAACCATGGCGTTGTAGAATTGGTTTCCGATTCGACCAAACACCCGATTGCTGAATTAGCAGATCCGGGCCGATCAGGTCATGAGCTCTGGAGCTGCTAGTGAAGCATGCAAGCAATACACGTCGATCAACTAACTGGGTCGATGTTGTCAGTAGACTTTGACGAATGGTTAGCAGGAGTCATGTCGATCTGAAGCATTCACATCTCTTATCAGGTGAGCTGAGATTAGCTGGGATAACGGCGTGCTCCAATGGCGGCCGCAAAGGTGCCAGCAACTTAGAGATCTGAAGATGGGGCGCTCGGCTGACGCCAAGAGATGATCAGCCTCGACTTTTAATTGCAGTGGGCAGCAACAAGCGACCAAACAAGCCAAACAGCCTACTCCCACCGCCTGTCCCCGGAGTTTTGTCCTTCCCTATCTGGAACTATTACCCCAACCAGTGGTCAAGGCTCTTCGGCTTGTTAACAGAGCCTGGCGAAGATCGACGGCGTTGACTGCAAAATCTCGGTACATTGCTCCTGAACCCTGTTCCCGTGATCGGCCGAACTAGAAATGATCAGTGTCAAACGGGCCAGCGCCAAGCCCTACGACGGTACTAATGGCAAGATGCAAGTGGAGTGCACTCGGAGACATCGCAAAGCTTAGTCGAGATGCCGGATGCAACTGTTTCATCGGAAATAGAATGCTATGTCCCTGATTTCCGCACCACAGCCTCCGGCGCGTGTGGTTGAGGCTTGTGAGCTTCGCGACTCGTCCAAAAGTGCCGTTTTGGAGTTCGATTGGCTCAAGCTACAGTATGTTGTGGCATGGACCTGGTTAGTTGATGGTGATACCACTTGGATTTACACTACGAGACGCCAAGCGCGCCGGCGAGGTCCTCCCCCCACAGTATCCAGATGGGGAAGCCAGTTCGTTCACCAGTTATCGTCCACTCCTCCGAGGCCTTCATCGGGCTCCGATGTCAATCGCTGCCACACACGGAAACGCGGTCTCGACCAAAAATATAGGCAACCTTACTCTCTGTGGAAGGACGAGGCCAGACGGACTCGCCCGGTCGCAACAACAGAATGGCGCAAGCTTCCGTTATCTAGTTTGGCGCCATGATTTGCGACTCCGCCCTTCGCTAAGGCCGTCCACATACATGCCATACATAGCATTCATTCACCGTTGGCGACCCGGGTTCCGAAGACGCGATCAGGGAGTAGCGCATACGGCGCTCGCGCCTCATTCGTCTACTGGCCATACAAGAGATACCCCGGAGGTGGACAGCGCAGAGGCTGGCGATCCCGTAACCTGCCTAATGAAGAAAAGAAGAAGGATGAAAGGCGAAGGATCGTCGTGTTGGCCAAGCTTTTCATGAGGATATCACGACAACTTCAGCCTCGGTTCGACTCGCTCAACGGCACGAACAAGGGTGGCGAGATAGTACTGTATGCTGCACTGGGGGACGGCCTCGATTGCGTAGGTACATACCAAACTGCACTCTGAGTAGCATGTGATAGTCCACAGAGGCTCTGTCTTTGGCCATTTGATGCATCAGTTCAGTTCAGCAGCCACGAATTCCAAGTACTTACCCTAAGCCCCCAAATACATGCACAGACTTCACACCACCATCACGCACCCGCCCCTGGCTCATGTCAGGTACTGAATTAGTAAAAAAGCTTAGGTGTCTGGGCGTGCTTGGGTGTGTCTACTGTAGGTACGTCATCGGTGTAACCTTGACTTGCTTCTTCTCGGCGGTCGCCAAGCCAGCCAGCCAGCTAAACCACCATCTAGAAAATGCTGGTGCGCGTTTCGGTAGAATGCATTGATAGATGTGTTTATTGAACGCCCATGTTGTCGGAGGATACGCGATCTGGTACAGCCGCAAGACCATGTTCAATGATATGTCGTTAAAAGCTGACAATCAATTACCCTCTTCGGGGGGCCTTGTTGATCGGATCGGAAATCGGATCTTCTAGTCGCTCGCTGGAATTGGGTGATCTTCATTCAGCCTCAACCCGACCTCTTACTGATCTTCAGGGAGCACAGACGCTTGTACGACGCTTATCGACAAGGCATTTCCAACAATACATGCCTGTTTGGTCGAACGCTATGCAAGACTCAATCTAAGCCGCTGGAGCACAACCTCTATCGGATACATGGCACTCGGGCATCGCACATCGGGTTCGGCGCTTATCATCCCGTTTGCTTGGAATGTCACGTAACCCCCGTGGAGATCGTGGGCTGAGCGGTGAGGGTTATTTTAGAAAAAGAAAGCCTTATGCGTAAAGCCATCTGATCTGATCCGGAGTTAATGCTGTTCGTTGCATGAAGAGTGGGCGAGGACAGCTGCCTATATTTAGCAGCAACCCGGCCCGTGGCGCAGCGTCTGGAGCGGTGGCACTTGTGGCGCATCCATTTGCTCAACTGGTAGTTAATGAGCTAACTAGGTACGTAGGTTAGATACCTACTGTAGACTCCACTAGTGTAGACTAGCTAATACTTTTTACCTAAAACGAAACAGCCCCCTCTTCCAACTCACCCACAATCACACGATCTATGTCTCATCTTTATTAAATGAGAATCATACTTTAACAAAGTGAGTGTTAATAACGCTGCGTTCTGGGCAATGTATGTGTAGATATTCCCAACGTATGAGAGACCACCCAAGGCCACATAATCGAGCGGGAACGAGGAGAAGAGAGGCCCGTTGCGTACGCCTTAATGTTGCACCTTATTTATATATACTCTTGCGGGAAATAGAAGGGAACGATGATATTTTATATCCTCGGGCATGACTCCTTAGAGAACAGTTGTTTGGTTCTCTTACCCCCAGCCTCCCTTTGAGCACCAAACGGGAGCAAGTCGAATCTTGTTTATTTTAGGTGCTTCTTTAGTAGGTAGAGCTATTTAACAAGACAACTTCGATATCCTAGAGCAGTTGACTGCAGTTATTTGGGGATTCGCGGGTGCTGCGTCACTCTCCCGACTTTTGTTAGATTCGGGAGCGACATCTAAGATGCTCCTTATTTACCTGGAGCCTTTGTCAAGTTTGATAATCTTGATTGAGCCCCGAACTCTATAAGAATAGCCGTAGCTTTGGGGCGGTAGAAGATTTAGGGTGATCGAGACCCTCGACACCCACGCCAAATCCGCGCCTAAAACGCAGCCGAACAGCTTGATATTGCAATTTTCTACTAAACAGCTACATTTACTCGCCAATGTTAATTCTGATAAGCAACCTGGAGGTGTATGCTACGATACCACCCCTGTGACAAAAACACGCATGTAAATAGCCAGGGCTACCCTACAAAGGTGACCCAGACCTCTTCACCAACAATAACAGTCTTCATCTACCCCCATAATAGTTAGCTCCTCAACGGGATTCTGGCAGTTTACTCGCGAGGGGAACTTTCTCGAGTCGTATAGCCAAGAATCTGACCGCTGCTACTAGTTTTCTATTTCCAGTTGGATTGGTTAAAGGTTGCAAAGAGAGACTCGAATACAGCCCGGTGGGTGGAGCTCAACACATTGATTAATTGATTCCTGAACTTCCCCGATATCTCAGGGGTCCCAGCACTTCTATGCGAAACCACTACGATAACCTGTCAGGCACTTGGGTCACCGCAGGGCAGAAGGTACCCCCTAGGGTGGGTATAGAGTATGATCTAGTTATATAAAGGCCTGGGGCCTTCCCAACTGGTTGGAAAGGACTCAGGAATCAATAATATTGAGCCCTTACCCCCATATTCCTCCCTATCAGTGACCTACCTGTGACCTAACTTCACTCCGGAGCATAAACCCCTGACATAACCACTCCATTGGGTAATTATGTAGTTAATAATATCCCGACATCTGTATAGCAAGCTGCACAAATAGAGACTAACTTAAGCGGGTGACATGCTGGCTACACTTTAGCAAGCCAACCTATTCGAAAAGCTTCTGATAACAAAAACGTGAGTCTAATATTAGTGTAAGGTTCTGGCCGCTCCATGTGTTGAATATCCTTGCATTATCCGTGATATACGCGAGACTTCATGCGGTCGAAGAATGATAGGACTTAGACAAGATAGTCAAAACAATCGTCTAGAGTTAGTTCATAACCACCCGATGACCCTTTGCGAGTGATGTAGTTGAGTTCACCGATAAATCATGAATTCATATTATATTTGGTATTCGACAGTCCTAGCTCCGTAATGCGGCGAAAACAGACCCTTGGGTGTCAAACAGTTCAATCGTTGATTGCAGTATTGACTGATTGGTTAGATAGGCCAGAAGAACACAATACCTACTGTACAGTACACCCGAAGGATATTGTCTTCATAGTGGAGACTACCTGGGTAGATTTGGAATAAAGTGATAGTCCGAGACTGGAAAGCGCCGAAGCATACCTACTTTTACTGCCCGCGGCAGGTCGGGAAATAATTGACCCTGCAATAGCCATGTTGCTTACGTACAGTACTAACAGCGTCGGCCGATTCATAGTTGCATCATGATTCTAAAGATCTTTGTAATGAGCTCCTACTGTAGGTACCCTAGAGCTTTAGTGGAGCCGTTAGACGGACCTCCTGTTCCTGATTCTATGGCTTCTGCCATAGGTGGTCGACTCTTGGTTAGGCAGTGAGGCATTGGAGTAGTCAGAGCTTAACTGCTAGTATCGTATAACCGCCGATTTCAAGTATTCAGCAATTCCTAGCATAAATCTTTAATAGGCGTACTAGGTTAGCACTGTATAGGTCCATTTAAGTATGTAAGCAACACTGATGGGTCGATCCACATGGCCATTTACTTATGCACTCCATTCCATTGAATGCCATCTCGGCAACGGGGATACAGCCCCATCTACAATTGGCAACAACAGGTTCCTGACCAATTATCCACGGGGCTCGGAAATGACACTTAAAGTCAAAGAGAACAATGACTTGCAAGGGTAAATCTCCTTCGCTGCTTGCATAAAACCCGCTCGGTGGATGTCTTATGGACAATCTCCAGCGTATTTCGTAATACATGAGCTTGGGGATTATGATTCTTAGTCAGGATTTGTTGAGCCACTCACTTCTCAGCGCAGGAGATGTCTAAGCGGCCCCTGGTGCTCGCGTTGTCTAACAAAGTATGTAAGGAGCGACTAAATGTTGTATGGATCACAAGAGAACGTCAACATTGGACATGCGTCTAATGTACTATATAGACCGTGCCCTTCCGGGCGGTTTCAGGAGGTCTTGCTTCTCTACTCACCTAAGCTCTACTCAGGGTTCAGAGATCAATTACAGTCACGATGGTCAGACTCGCTACTTTGTGTGTGGCTCTCAGCACGGTCGTGTCTGCATATGAGACCACCCTCGGTTTTAATAGCGCCCCGCAAATTGAAAACCGAACGATCGATGAAATCTACGAAGCGGCCCTTACAGAGGGTGGCGTCGTGACCGTGTGGCACGGCGGTGACGAGACGAATCAGCAAGATGGGTTGAAGCAAGCCTTCGAGGCCCGCTTCCCTAACATGACCCTCAACATCACTGTCGACGTCTCCAAGTACCATGATGGCAACATTGACCGCCAACTCGCTACTGGTGGGGTGTATGTCGACAGTGTTATCCTGCAAACCCTCCACGATTACCCACGCTGGGATAATGAGGGGGCGCTTTTGCATTATATGCCGCTCAGCTTCTACGACATACAACCGAGTTTCCGCGACCTTCGAGGTGCCTGGTACGGGGTGTCGATCTTCGCATGGAGCTTCTTGTGGAACAAGAACAGGGTATCCCAGGGGCCTCAAGAGTTTGAAGATTTCTTGAAGCCCGAGTACAAAGACAAGCTTGTGCTCACATATCCAAATGACGATGACGCTGTTCTTTACGCGTTTGATTTGATGTAAGTCGAGCCTGGACTCTGCGCCCTCATATCTTGATGTCACCCGCTAATAGAAAGCAGTCTGCAGCAGTACGGGTATGAATGGTTCGAAAAGCTTCTGGCGCAGCGTCCTCGATGGGTGCGTGGCACTGGTACACCAGTTACGCTCCTGAGCCAAAGCAACAGCACGTCTTTGGTCACTTTTACAGCCTCAGCAGGCCTGAAGCCTACAGACACTCTAGGCATTGCTTTCCCGTCTAAAGGACTTTTTGTCTCTTGGGCGCAAAGAGCGGCAATCTTGAAAGACGCACCTCATCCGGAAGGCGCTAAACTGCTCCATAATTACATGCTGAGCGAAGAGTACCAGAGCTCGATTAATACTTGGAGTGTTCGCGGGGATATCACGGCTCCGGCGGGCTATCAAGATCTCGCGGATATCCAATCCACTAATCCAAATGGCTTTGAGGGGTTCATGGCTGATAGAGAGCGAGCTGAAAGGCTCCGACTCTTCTTTGAAGATAAGATTGGTACCCCCCAGGGACTAAGTCCGCTGAAGGACAACTTGTAACGGGAAATGGTTGAGGCAGATAATCGCTTGAGAACTTGGCATTGAAGTTCAATGCCGACCCAGAAATCACGGATAGATTTAATTCTCTACGATGTATTAGTTGACATCAAGTCCTATCCTCTTTAAAATACATATAGGCACCGAAAAATTGCTTGTTGTTCGACCCAGGTGGTTATATGACCGATTGTATCATCAAATAAGAGGGCGTATTCCGACTATATAATCTTCTTGATGGTCTTGGCTGGGCTAACCCCCCTTCTGTCGCTCCACCTAGCGCTGTGGCTATTTCTAATTGGTAGGTAACAAGCTATCGTTAGCTGTGTATGTTTTAATACTTATTCTTCTGTTGCATCAGACTGGGCTTAGCTAAATGAATATGACCAAAATGTATCTCAAGCAGCCGCGATGAAAGTTGGTTTCGCAGCGTTCGGGGTCATCCGTAATCGAGTAGGCTCGTGGAGAGCAGAGTATCACCGTCATCCATTGTGTTTTTCTACCAAACAAAGCTAGCCTCGCTGTCCTAGGCCAAGTAGAGTATAAAACTTCTGTTGTTCCTTCAGGTCGTCCTTGAGCAAGCCTGTCATACTTTGAGTAAACGTCACAGTCCCCGTCTTCTGTACCCCTCTCATCACCATGCACATGTGCGTACACTCCAAGACTACTGCAACGCCCAGGGGGCTTAGCACTTCGCCTATCGCCGCTGCAATCTGGTTTCCCAAACGTTCCTGTACCTGTAATCTGCGCGCGTAAATCTCGGCGATTCGCACCAGCTTCGACAACCCAAGCACCCGACCGTTCGGGATGTACCCAATATGTATCTTATAATTTTCCATGTTAGTCTGTGAACGCGTACCGAGCGCCAATTCTCAAGCTTGTTTCAAACGGGTTTTAAGGAGCGTCGGGGAGGGCGAAACCTACCTTTCCGGTGAATGGCACTATATGATGTTCACACATACTAAAGATATCAATATCACGTACGATCACGAGCTCGTGAGCATCGACACTGAAAATGGCACCGTTTACGACCTCCTCTATACTTTCGGAGTACCCTTTGGTGAAGAACAGAAGTGCTTCAGCGTATCGGCCAGGTGTCTTTAGAAGACCCTCGCGGTCTGGATCCTCGCCGATTTGATATAGAATTCCGCGGATCGAAGCTGCTATGCTAATTTGAGGGGATACGGGGGCTCTATCGTCTACCAATGGGTCTAACTGCGGTTGCCGGACCAGCTTTGCCTGTGAAGTAGCTAAATATTGATTTGGATCAGGCACGAAGAGGCGTGAATAGAATTGGGGAACATGCTTACTTTGTTCGTTGGTGTCATGCGCGTCGTGTGTGTTGGTGGGATTCGCCTTCACTAATAAGGATGTACGGTCGGTATTATTCTCGGTGGTCAGAACCTCATCATCCAAACTGTAGTTGGTGGACATAATGAATGGTTGCATGCGTATGGCTTTGAACTCGCGATCTTGAATTGCAGATGGCAGTTCGACGACGATGGTGTAGAAGGTCGTTTTTGAGGAACGCTTGTGATAGATTTGCTAAATCTGTGGGAGACTCTTCTAGAACACTTATAATATTCAACAATGACTTGTACTGCCCTTCGTATGGAGTTTATCCCATACCAAGCCTAAACGAGGCTGTGTCGTATACATCATTGAGCAAAAGAGGGGGGCAAAGCAAATGAAACCTGCAACGCAGTCACAACGGTTCTATGACAGATCAATCGAGATTTGCGTGGTATTAAAAAAAGGAAAGTAAAAAACGCCTAATGATTAGTTCGGAATCCAGCGCGCAGTGGGCTTAACGGTGAATCGCCTTCCAGATCCGACGACATAAGAACGACGTAGTCTCCGGAAATGCCTCTCTTGCGCCTCCGGTGCCTTGTGATCATGCCGTGTCACCCCGTTCCGTCTCTCTCATATCATGTCATATCCGACGCGGCCAATAGCAAGACAAGGACTCACATAGCTCCTGGTCCGCCAACATCACAACGCACAATCTGCATTTTTCCTGCTGCCGGTCAAACGAAAATCACGGAGCCTTCCGCACATGTGTACAGACCCGCCATCAACGTCTCGTCGGCTTCCTGTCGAGCGTGCCGCTAAACTCGGCCGATACAGCAGCTACCTGTTCCTTCGACCCTCCTCGCTGCTCTCACAACTAGCAGGCAACAATGAGTCATTTCTTACACCGAAAAGAGGCTTGTGAGTCTTGTTCTTCGCGCGTGGCTACTAAAGACAAGGCCTACGTCGATGCGGGGACCGGGGTCGAATAGTCACGTAAGTTAGCATAAAGCAAGCTTCACTATGTCAATCACACCGTAAGTGGAACGTCTTCTTTAGTGCATCTGATTTATCAATCTACATGGGCCACAGCAACTAATATCGAAACCGGTGAGCACAATCGTGCACCTACCCGGCGCAGCTACGATGAGAGAGATAGTATGACATACGCGTCAAAATAGTACACCGCTCAAGACCAACCAAAATACTGCACCATAGAATCAGGTACTTTCCTAATTTACTGTGCAAGATTGATTAAATGGGGATATATATACTGTAGCTCTCCTCGTAGCTATTAGTTAGATTTAATTGAGTATGACCTCTAGAGCTTTTCCCGTCTTCCTAAGGGAAAAGAGTAGTGAGGTATATAAGTAGAACTATACATCTTTAATGACTTAACTGCAGGTACCAGTTTATTATATTTTAAGTGTATATAGTGTAGGCCTCATCTCTAGCTATATACACTGCACTTATATATACATACATGCGGCTACACTTTTTACCACTAACGCAAACAGCTATAACTATAATTTACGTTTAATAAAACAATTTATTTTATTTTATCCTATAGCTTTTAGTATAAAACTGACTATGGTTATTAACCTAAGTGATTAGTTTATATAAAGCCGATAGACTGAAAATTATATCATACGCCTACTAGAGATCACTTTTTCCCATGGTAATTAAACATTGGCCGCCAATAGAAGACCAGTTATTTCTCTAGATTCTTGGCTTACGCATGGTCGTTTTCTTGATACAGGTTTTGGAATTTCCAAATTTCGCTTACTATTTCTACGATGGGATGTAAAACTGATCACACCGGACAGCAACGAAGATATGGGCAGGGACATAAAGTTCCATGCTGGCAATGAAGCAATAGCGGGTCTAGTTAGGATGCATTAGAGGGTAATGAAGTACGCCATCATTGATTGGCGTAATTACAGCTTCTGTCACGCCACTCGAGTATGTGACGCACGATACATGCAAGAATAATAGCATATCACCCCGGTAGCCGATCCGCAGGTCAGAAAGGGCGAAGCAATGCTGCACATAGAAGTGCATTCAATTGGTACAGATATGCCACGTGTGTTGATTCTTCCCGTCTGCCCCTCGAACGGCTTTGGCTCAAATGACGTCTGCTCTGTACAGCCTGCAGACAAAGTGCAGAAGCAACCTTGTTGCCTAACACAAATGATTCGTTCTGAGCCCCTCAAAGTTAGATTGCGAAGCAACAGTATAACATGTGGACAGAGTATATTTTATTTCTACCACGGCGTTTATAAGAATGAATAGAAGTATCGCACTATGCTAAACTGGGCTGTCAAACCACCATAGGCTTACGTGGTTTTCGCACAGCCGCCAACCGCTGCCATCAAGACCTCAGCAACCATACGCGTATGCCGAACTGACATGGCTACTCTCGATTCCCTAAAGTGCGCCCTTAGGCAGAAAGCCACGGCAACGACGTCGTCCCCGAAGCAGCCGTTGTCCGACACGCAGTACAGCGCTGGCTTCGATATCTTCACGCAGGGCTCAGGATGGACGACGTACCAAGACTTTATTATCCCCCAACTTTCTCAGTTGATAGGTCCTCTCTCTAATTCGCGTACCAATATCTCGGTGCTGGAAATCGGGCCTGGCCCAAAGAGCGTCCTTGGATATCTGCCCAACTCTCTAAAACGGAAGGTTAGGAGGTACACTGCGTTTGAGCCTAACACCTTGTTTGCTACAAGGTTGGAAGAATGGCTTTTCTCAACATCGGAGACGGAGTCCCCGCTGCCCTGTTTGGAGGGTCTGCCCGACATCCATCGAATCTCGTTCGCTATAGACGGCAAAACAGAGAGCGGTGCCAGCACCGGTACGAGCGATGGCGGCGAAAAGTTTGACGTCATCCTATTCTGCCACAGCATGTACGGCATGAAGCCCAAACACAGGTTCATTGAACGTGCGCTGGAAATGCTGGTTGAGCGGCCCGAAGGTGGAATGGTGGTAGTTTTTCATCGCGACGGGACCCTGCACATCGACGGTTTAGTGTGCCATCGAACGGCTTCTTTCCCTACCGGAACTATCCATGTGGCAAATGACGGCAATGTACTAGACTCTTTTGCTCCTTTCGTCGCGGGGTTTGCCATGCAGGATGTAGACGCGGACAAGGCTATCCGACTTGAGTGGCGTGAAACGTGCCGCGCCTTGGGCCGTCGTGAGGAAGCCCACCCAGAGCATCTCTTGTTCAGCGCGCCCAACGTAATGGCGGCCTTTACCCAACATGCGACCACGTTGCCGGAGCTGACGGCGCAAGTGCCACTGGGGAAGGGGGACAGGACGATCAAAAACCAGGAGGCTCGCCTCCACCGACCCACCTCGATTGTTAGGCCGACAGACGTTCGACAAGTCCAACAGTGCGTTCGATGGGCTCTGGAGCGCAGGGTTGGCCTTACCGTCATCGGCGGTGGTCATAGCGGCCACTGTCTCTGGCCCAACATCGTCTCGGTCGACATGGGCGCGTTTGACGAAGTCCATATCCTCACGGCTGGGGATGATGGTGATGATGATGGAGGAACGTCCAGTTCCGAGTCCGGTTCCTTAGTCGTCGCCGGGGCCGGCTGCAAGACGGGGGACATCGTCCGCAAGACTATGGCGGCGGGCCTGACAGTTGCCTTAGGGTCTCGGCCCAGCGTGGGCGCGGGGCTGTGGCTACAAGGCGGTATCGGGCACCTGGCGAGGCTTCACGGGCTCGCGTGCGACGCCATCGTCGGCGCCGTGGTGGTCAGCGTCGACTCTGGCCAGGCCCTCTACGTCGGCCGTGTACCAAGCCAGCACCGGCCGGCCGGGGCCGTGCGCCCGGCAAACGAAACGGATCTGTTATGGGCAATGAAGGGCGCCGGGACCAACTTTGGCATCGTGGTCAGCGTTACATTCAAGGCCTACACGGCTCCGATCTATTTGGTTCGAAACTGGGTTGTCCCGCTGCGTGACAGCCTCGAGGCACAGCGCAGGCTCGGCGATTTTGGTCAAGTCGTCGCCGGAAAGCTCCCTCGGGACTCTTCTGCAGATGCATTTCTGTATTGGGATGCCAACCAGCTGCATCTTGGTGTGACCATGTACGAATCTTCCACAACTGGGTTCAGCTTTGAAGCAGCCAGACTCACGCCTGCATGTACGATTTTGGGGCCAGAGGGCAATTTCAAGACCGTGGATGGCGTCGGTTTGTTTGACACCGAGATGTACATGTCCGGGATGCACGGCGGACACGGCGGCGGGAAGACCTCCTCGTTCAAGCGATGTTTATTCTTAAAAAACATCGGTGCAACGAACGTCGCCGTCGTCCTAGTGGCAGCCGTCGAGTCGCGTCCCTCACCACTCTGCTACCTCCATTTACTACATGGGGGCGGAGCGGTCAGCGACGTGGCGGCCGATGTCTCTGCTTTCGGCTGTCGAGACTGGGACTTTGCTTGTGTGGTAACTGGTATCTGGCCACGCGACCAAGATGGAACCGAAGCCGCTCGAGCTGCCGTCCGGTGGGTTTACGATGTTGCCAGGGACTTGTTACCCCTGAGCAGTGGAGTTTACGGCGCCGATCTGGGACCGGACCCAAGAGATGCCGCGCTGGCGGCGAAGGCTTTTGGACCGAACCTCCCGCGCCTGGCCCGCCTCAAACGCCGTTTGGATCCGTGCAATGTGCTGGCTTATGCCTGCCCGCTCCCGACCACGCCGATGAAGCAGAGACTCATCATTCTCGTCACAGGCGAAAGCTGCGCCGGCAAGGACTATTGCGCCGACATCTGGGTCTCCATATTCACCACATGCATCCACAAAAGCCTCACGGCACGTGTAGTCAGCATTAGTGATGCGATCAAGCGAGAATACGCATTAGCTACCGGTACTGACCTGGACCGCCTGCTCCGGGACCGTGCCTACAAGGAGCAACACCGGCCAGCGTTGACTGCATATTTCCAGAACCAGGTGCGGCAACGGCCTCGGCTGCCGGAGGAGCATTTCCTAAATGTAGTGTATGGCGCCGTAGATGTGGACGTGCTGCTAATTACTGGAATGAGAGACGAAGCACCGGTCGCAGCTTTATCGCATTTAGTGCCAGAATGCAGACTGCTCGAGGTTCGCGTCAAAGCTAACAAAGAGACGCGGCGGGTTCGCCGAGGGTGCTACGGCGGCGAGGATTACGGTAACGATAGCGCCGACAACAAAAATAACAACAATAATAGGTCGAATTTGACAGCCTTGGACTATCGCCCTAGCCTCACCTTCGACAATGACACGGCCGGAGACGAGGCGGCAAAAGAGTTTGCTGAACACTACCTGCTTCCCTTCTTCCACGAGGACTTGAAACGACTGGCCGATATTGTGCGCCGGGTACCCGACTTTCCACGCCCGGGCATCGAGTTCCGGCACGTGCTCGATATTTCCCAGCAGCCGGGTGGGCTGGCCCTGTGCACATCTCTGCTGCAAAGCCACTTCACCGGCGACTGGGCTAAAGTCGATGTGGTGGCTTGTTGTGAGGCCGGCGGTTTTGTCTATGCGTCGGCGTTGGCTGCACGGATCGATGCACCGTTGGCGCTGATTCGAGAAGCCGGCAAGCTTCCCCCACCAACCATTTCTGTCATCAAGTCTCCGTCGCATATCTCGTCTTCGGCATCCCACGATTCGGGAGAGAAGAGAGTTGAGATAGGCCGGGGCGCGGTCCCAAGAGGTGCGTCAGTAGTGGTAGTGGACGATGTGCTTGCCACGGGGAGGACGCTTTGTGCGGTGCTACAGTTGTTGGACGAATCTGGCGTCGGTGCTGGGGATGTTAGCGTCATGGCTGTTGCCGAGTTCCCTGTTCATCGTGGCCGGGAATTTTTACGTCGGCGTGGCTTTGGCCAAGTTAATATTCAAAGCCTCCTGGTCTTTAGTGGTGCTTAGGAAAGGAAGGCCAGTATCTTGGAATCTTGTGGAGCGTATGAAAACTAGATGATACAAACAGCGACATCTGTTCCAGCAGAGTACAGATGAATGTCCAAGATACTTTCCCGCCTCCAAAGTCCCGTTATTTCATTGGAAAGCTTTGCCTTTCCCTCGAATACGTATTGGCAGGAATGACAATTTAAGTGTGAGAGGGAAGGCGGAGCTTGAGAAGTTAAGCCGTAACCCTCGAAACTCTAAATATTCTCTGCAAGCCTCTGATTGGTCCGTAGAGACTCTGCAAGCTTCTGATTGGTCAAACCTTAATCGAGGCATCAACCACAACGTATTCGCACGAGAATTGACTGTGTGGCTTGCGTACTGCAATATAGGTATTAGACTAGGGGCGAAGCCCCTAGCACTCGGGGGTCCAGGGGGGAACCCCCTGGAAATATTACGTATACGTAGTGTAGTACTTAAATCAAAGTGCCTTGCACTTTGATTTACAACGTATTAAAATGGAGCTTCGCCGGCAAAGCTTTCCATTTTAGCGACAGGGTGGCGCTACAGAGTACTTATAATTTTCACCAGAATATCGAGTGAACGATATAGGAACGGTGAATATCAGCTTTACCGGAAATCCTACCCTACTCAGACTCGTCTGCTGAGGCGACATAAGCGATGTCGTTAGACCTATGAAAGTGTTAGCTTTGTCCAGTTACTCCTGTGATCCATATGTTCTACTCACCAGTCATCAGTAGGAACCATGAATTTTGTCAGGTCGCTAGGGAATGTATCCACACGCGTTCGCCGCAAGTGCATATAGCATGCCCAACTGTTGTCGCCTTTGCCATGAAGGAAGGTAAGGCTTCTGGCACGGACGTTTGGTGGCTTGCAGCAGACGTTGATGTGGATATGAGGGCATACCAGGTCGATATGAAACTTCTTGTAGTGATTCAAGGCATGGAACCGGATCGAGACTGCATCAGAGGTCGCTAGTAGGCCCGAGAGGATGCTCGCAACCTTGATGAAATGCATGCTGTATGGTTGGTGCTTGTGTCCTTCAAGGGGAACGAAAGGTAGTGGTAGGTAGAACTTATCTTATCAAGTAGACGACGAAGGTCGGATGAATCGAGCTAGGATTTTTGTGAGCCTTAGGAGTTCGACTGTTATATATACGCTGTGGAATTGGCCAAGACCCATAGACGACCCAGCAAACCTGTTCGAACGGCTGCAAACGAGAGGGAAAATCGTTAACGAATCCATACCACACGCGGTGACCACACGCGGTGACCACACACGGTGGCCACAGTCGATGATCGCAGCCGATCATTCGAACGACAATAATATAGGGACGGGCCTCGGGGACGGGATGACCCCAGGTCTTGGATCGTCCCGACCGACCGGCCGTCTAACCATGGCCCCCGTTAAGGGGCTATCCTGGCTGGTGCATACCCCCGGCCAGAACCCCGGCTTCCGGATTTGACAGCTATCGGGTAAGATACGCCAATCTTCTTGTAGACTGAGAGCACCAGCATCACCGCTCTGTCATCCGACATCCGCCAGACACCACACTACCGCAAGCGGGAAACAGAGAAAAAGATTTCTGTTCACGGTGACTTACTTTTGAAGAGATCATCGACGATGACCGACTAACATAACGCGCAGACGAGCTTACGCCTGACTTACGGTGGAAAATGGCTTATGATGGGCAATGGCTCATGCTAGAGATGTTGTACTTCTGAATTACTGATTACCGTCCTTCGCAGATGCTTACGTTTGAAATTACCGCTTAATCGCAGACGGCTTACCCCGGAGATAGCTTACGCTCCAAAAGAGGGGTATAACCAGTGAGTAAAATGATCCACATTATCTGAGGGCAGCGACATCATGATTATGGCTTATTGTCATCAATGGTCATCAGCTACCCAATATTTCCCCCAGACTGCTTATGTTTTAAAAGGGGTGACACGAGAACTATTGGTTGTAATTATCTGATGACTAGTTCCCTATTTGCAGATGGCCTACCCTCCATCACGAGAACAAGAATCCTAAACCCGGGTTTCTTGACTACTGGCTGGCAATTTATCGCCATAACGAGTGGCGAGGCATCTCAGCTAACAGGATGTCGATCTCCATCCGGAACTCGATCCGGTGGTTGCCCGACGCCGCATCGGAGCCTACCTCCACAATAGTCCTGACATCGCCAGAGCACCGCTTCGTCGACATCCGGGTCCTCAAAGACGTCAGCGACCCCCGCACAGGCCTCGACTGGGCATTCGCGGGCATCTCGTCCTCCGAGATCAGAGACGGTGTGCGGCACTCCACCTGGCGGCACGTCGTGGACTCGCGGACGCGCACGCCGGAAACTGTGGTAGACGAAGGGGACATCTTCCCGCAAGACGACGGAGGAACGCTGGAGACGGGCCGCATGGCGAACCCTGCCACGGGGAGGCTGACGGACTATGAGGAAGTGTGGACTGATCTCGAGGCCGAGGGTATCCCTGAGATAGACCAGAACTCGGGCGGATTGGTCCACCAACCGGAGGGACGCTGTGTTGTACTGGAGCTAGACGACGCCGAGCGTGAAGCGCGGGGCATGACAATCTGTCTCGGTCGGTATTGCCAGAGCGTAGTGAGGATAGGCGATCGCTTCGCCGCGGAGAGGTGGCTGTGGGAAGACGGTGAATGGAAATGCAAGTATCAGGTTGGTGATATTTTGCTTCCCGGCCCAGAGCATACGTGCATCACTGTGTTGTCCCCGGGAGAGGAAGTCATATTAGGTGACACCCTCCAACGGTGGAGGGTCGTTGAAATGAGTCACCCATAACCCTGTATGCCGTTTCCATGACCGGCTAAAGTTCCCTTCTCCGCTCCGCCTCATCCTTCAACGCCTGCGGCGCCTCCTCGAAGGCGTTATAGTTGAATAATACTTCGCGAAACTCGGCCGACCAAGGCACCTTCTCCTTCGACGGCAATGGGCCCTGGTAGAATCTTCGAATCTCCTGCTCAACGCCTGGGAGGCGCAACCCTTCCGGCCCGGCATTCGAGAGCAACATGGCAAGATTACATCTTGGTATCCGGAGTTTGTCGAATAGTTCAAGTCGCTCCCTGATGACGAGTTCTCTCCTGTTGCTATCCCAGTTGGCGGAGCTGTTCAGGTGGCCTTCTAAACCTTTAAACAGCACTTCTAACACGCCCGCGCTCTCGATTGCCATCGCGCATCCGGCTGCATGGGTCGGCATCATGACGTGCGCTGCGTCTCCGATAACAGCAGTCCTTCCGCTCACGAAAGTCTCTAGCGGTGGGCGTTTGAATAGCCGATGTACCCTAATGCCATCATCAGACGCCAGCGATACGAGTTGACGGATAGATGGGTGAAAGTTGGAACAGGTTTTGAGGACGGCCTCTTTCGTCGCCGGGGTATGCCATGACGTATTCTCCGCCTCATTGTCCTTTCCACTTTCGGTCCGCTCGCTCTCAGCGCTGTGGTCTGATGAACTGTTCTTGTCGTCGGACGAGAACTGGGAGGGGATATGGTCCTCAGTATCATGCACCACGGCATTACTCAGCACAGCTCCCCCGGAACAGGCGTAAGCAACCCAGAAAACCTGCTTCGTAGGATCAGACCAACCGATAAACCCTTCAAATGGGCCACTGAAAGCTTCCTTGATCTCAGGACGCGATACCAACCAATCCGCAGAGACCAGCCAGCGGTATATGGAGCGGCCTGTAGGCTGAGCTGGAGCCGGATGGCCGAGAAAATCGGTTAGAAGCTGACTCTTTTTCCACATGTCAATGGGCATCCTCTTGTTTTTTGCGACGAGTATTTAAGGCGACTGGACTTACATGGGCGCCGTCGGCTATTATGACGAGATCCTTCTGCACTTTGCTCCCGTCCGCCAGCGTCAAAACACCTTTCTCACAGTCTATGCTTTGAACTTCACACCCTAAGCGGATCCCGACTGGTGTGCCCTTGATTCTTTTTCCATTTCCACCTTCGCCCTCACCATTGGCCTCGTCCCCCTTCTCACTACCTTCCGTCGCAAGGGCCCTCAGACCTTTATGCAAATCCACACGATGAAAACTCAAACACGGCGCCCCCATCTCAGCCTCAATACCTGGATACTTAGACTCAAATATGGTTTCCAGGTTATCCGCCGCTACATATCGCGTACATACATTAGGCACGGGCCTCGCGGAGTCGAAATCGAACCCCCACCGCCGTAGAATGTACGTCGCGTTCGGCGGTGTCGTGATTGCAGCCCCGATCTCGTTCTTGAACTGCGAGCGCTCGTACACCTCGACCTGGAACCCGGCGCGCCGCACTAGAACCACTCGGAGTCAGTTATCGCTATACCGGGGAGTGATTTGTGAGGGTTTCGCAAGCTTCTAGATACTTGTCTTGGCCCGAAGAGGAAAGCCTGTACTCTAAAAGTTGCCAAAACAAGAAGAAGATGGCCCCGAGAATTACTCACGACCTATTGCGGCGCTCAGACCTGCGATGCCGGCCCCGATGATACCGGCTGTTAGGGGTTGCGGTGGGTTTTGGAATGGCATTAGGACAGTTCGTCGTGGTTGTCGGAACTACTGGTGGCGGCGAGGATACGACAGTTACAATTAGCTGTCACACGCGGGAAAAGACCGTACAGAGTATACGCTCATTGAATACTACAATCGGGACGAACATTTATGACCTATAGTCGTACGTATAGTATAGTACCGTACATTGTAACAGGTAGGTAGCAGTAACACCAGGTCAGCTCTCCAGAGCAGTGCCACCGGACTTCCCCTCGTTCTACGCCGTGGCCCATCTGGCATTGCCAAGTTCATCCGTTCCTAGGGTTAGACTCTTCGAATGCATGAATGCAAGATTCGGTGACACAGCGCCGAACCATTCACGAGGAACGTGGGAGGTGTACACTGTTTGGAAGACACTCTTCATACGGACCACTTAAAAGCCGCTTATGAGAGCCAACACTCACTGCAGCCTCATCATCAATACAACCTCTTTTGTTCACCCCATCTATCTTCATCACTGGAGCAGAATTGGTACAATAGCACATGATTCGGCTGAAACAGTTCTTAGCATTGAGTCATGATGTATTATCCCGAAGTACGAGACCTGGCGTCTTTATTGTAGTAGGTATCGCCGTCGGCTGATGATTCCTAAGTACGTAAGCATCGTTGTTTTGTTACCTGCTTCTAACAAAAAAAGTTCGAGACAGCAAAAAGCTTGCTAGTCTTGCTAGAATGTCGTCAACTTCCTAGTGTTGGGGGCAACTCTCAAGCACCGCAGACAGAAACCTCACGTTACGACCTCTTCGTCAAGGCACCAATAAGGACCATATTAACGGCGACAATCAATTGCGATCCGGTAGAAGAGAATAATCATGGTGGGGAAATTTTTTCATAGTCGTTCATATTTTTCTATCACAACATCTGCCTTTTTGCAACGTGGTGAGACCCTCATTCTACATGCGCCTAACCCGTTGATGCTTTGATATGAATTGACTCCGCCTTGCGCCCCCGACTTCGCTCGCCATGCATTGAAAACAAAACAATCCAAGATGCCTGACTGATTAGCAAATTGGTTCTATGCGCCTGGAATGCGTGCCGTGGATCCGTCATTCCGTCTAGCATTCCAATTGTAGGGTATATAGACCCGGCACCCCAAGCCAGAGGTAGCCACGATCCGGAGAGTTTAGACAGTTCCCAATTACCAACCGAGCATCTCGAAAGCGTTGCGTGCCTCGGTCAATGGCATGGGCTGAATGCCAAGCTGTCGAACCTGGGTTCCTTTTCGCAGGCGCTGCAAGCCAACAGCCACTTTCCAGCCCTCTTCCTCGCCGAGGACAAATACAAAACGTTTGCCTTCCTGGTCTCTGATAGTGGCACGTAATACGTGCAAGCCACGGCTTTTCCATTCGCCGGTTTGTGAAGGACCACGAGATGATGCAGTATCAAACCCGCTGTGTGGTCCCATACGACAGTCGTCTTTGCATGCGTGTAACAATTCAGTCAGGTACCCATCAGCATCATCGCCCATTAGCGTTTTCTGTTGGCCGCGGGCCGAAAATTTGAAGCGAGGAGGCGCTGACTTCGTGACTCGGGGAGATGCGTTGGAGTCAACAGTGCTATGTGCAGGGCACCACACCTCCATTTGTTTGAGGGTCCAAGCCTTTACATCCCATTCACGCTGAGGAACGCCTCGAACATCATCATCGATGAAGAGACCCTCGGTCGTTATGCGTAAGATAAGTCCGTCCGTAACATGGCCAACACCAGACAAAAGCTGAGAAGCGGGCGTTTTGGAGAATTGGTTGAGAAACCCATAAACGGCTTTGATGACAATTTTGTCTGGGTCTTTGGTTGTGTATGGTCCCCGCATCGACGGCGGTGGTGTTGTTCTAGAGGTGGATTGAGATGGGGCGTACGATGATTCTGTAAAGATCGTCTCGCCAGATTTCCTCCGAGTATGTGATTTTGACTGGTCATAGGGGCGATACGAGTATGCGTCATCATCCGTACCACGAAACGACTGGGCTGTAGGCGGCGGAGGCCGTCTAGCGCTGCTAGGAGCTGCACCTGGAGCTGTTGCACTCGGAGCTGCTGTACTTGGAACTGTTGTACTCGGAGCTGCTGTACTCGGAGCTGCTGTACTCGGAGCCGCACTCGGAGCGACACTTGGAGCCTTCGTGGATTTGGTCGGGGAAGGAGCATGTGTAGGTGGTTTCCCGTTTGGCCAGGGATTTGTCTTCTCTCCTACGGATGAGAAAGCATATGTACCTCTCCGGGTGGTCTCTGCTTCCTTCGCTTTCGCCTTAGCCTCTTCGGCTGCTTTGGCTGCCTTGGCCGCTTCAGCTTCCTTTAGTCGGACGGCTTCTCGCTCTTTGGCCTCTCGTTCTAGTTTTTCTCGGAGAGTCTTCTCACGTTCGAGTCGTTCACGAAGTTCCCTCTCCCTCGCTTCTTGTAGTCGCTTCTCTCTTAGCTCCTTTTCCCTCCGCGCTTTTTCCTGTTGTTCTCGCTCACGCTGCTCTTTTTCTCGCTGCTCCTTCTCACGGGCTTCCTGTTCTTCTTTCTCTCTGGCTTCTCGCGCCGCTTTCTCTTGCTGCTCTCTAGCTACCCGCGCCGCTTCCTCTCGTTGTTCTCTAGCTTCTCGTGCCTCCCTTTCTAATCTTTCCCTGACTTCCCGTTCACGCCCCTCTCTTATACGTGCTTCTCTTTCTAATGTCTCCCTAATTTCTCGCTCGCGTTCTTCTCTTATGCGCGCTTCTCTTTCTAACCTCTCTCTTATCTCCCGCTCGCGTTCTTCCCTTTCACGGGCTTCCTTCTCTCGTCTCTCTTTAGCTTCTTGTTCACGTCTAGCTCTCTCCCTTGCCTCCTTCTCACGGAGTTCTTTAATACGCCTAGCTATTTCTTCTTTCTTCCGCTGCTCGGCCTCTCTCGCTTTGCGTTCTTCCTCCTTCCGCCGAGTCTCCTCCCTTGCTCTCTCCCAAGACCCCTTTGTGCTTTCGGCTTGAGGACGCTCTTGGGGACGTTCTTGGGGACGTTCCTTGGGGCGCTCCTCGGGCTGTTCCTTGGGCCGTCCTTGAGACCGTTCTTGGGATTGTTCTTGACGACGCTCTCGAGGACGCTCTTGGGAATGCTCTTCGGGACGCTCCTGCCAGGATGATTTCGGCCTGTCGGTTCCAGCAGTATGTGGCGGGGGCCCCGATCGTGGGGGTGGGGGGGAGCTGTGAGGCGGCGGTGGCGGTGGCGGACCATCGGGATCAGGGGCTCTTGAATGCGGTGGTGGGCCCGTGCCTGAATAAGGACCGCCTGAGTGCCCGTTATCCCCAGGGTTGTAGCTCCATGAATGTCCAGAGTCGCCCCTATTCCCTGATGATGAGCTTCCTTCATTCTGTGTTCTGCCCAGGGCCCAAGCTCCGATACCAACAGCTATCACCAGGGGCAGCATGGCCATGTTTCCCATGCCCTGGAAGCTGCTGTACCAGACCTTGAAGGCAGGAGCCATGCTCTGGAAGACCACGACCAGCACCAGCGCCGTTGCAAAGCCCGCTGCGAAGCTGTTCACGTTTGGCTTCAACGACGGCAGGTAAAGAAAGCCCGCACCGGAAGAATGTGGCGGTATTATGAAGATGTCATATTTTCCGGGCGGCAGGTTTGGACTTGATCGACGAGGGTTTGTGCCGTGCGGCGGGGGCGGAGGCGGTTGGTCGCCCATGATGGCAATGTGCTCGCCACCAAGGCACTACCTGGTTGTTGGATAGAACCGTGCGCTCGAGGCGCGGTGCGACGTATGCTAACGACGAAAGAAGCAAATCTCAGACTTGGGTATTTATGTAGCGAAAGCAAGGGTATCATCGGGAAGCCATGAGATGGTAGCGTCGTCAGGGGAGCTGCTACTGTTGCGCTAAGATCAGACAAGAGGACTTTCAAACGAAGAGACAAGGTCAATTACCTACTCCGAACGCTGAATAGAAAGACACCAAGACGCAATGCAAGGAAGCATGTAGTAGCGGAATGAACGCCAGATTGTATGCAAGCAGAGGCAGCAACAGCAAATGCAAGAAACAATACACAAACAGTGAGTCCGTTTCCACGGCCCGTCAAGCCATCCGTCTGTGAAAAGAGCTTTCCCGCAGGCGTGATTTGGGTTGTGACTGTGGCGCTGTGAGATGCGAGGTTTATCTGGCCACTATGCCTCTATGCAATACCAGTACCAGATAGGTTCGTCAGCAGTGCTGGTGTTCGAGCGGTGATGTTTGCATAAAATGGATTGATGGATGGACCGTTCGCCAAACACTCGATCGGATGGTCAGGACAGATCAACAAGGACATGGGCACGATTACGTTCACACTCGACCGAAAGAAGCAGTGTTGCGGTGTGTGTCTGTGGGGATATGTTTACTTTGGGCAGACGGAAAAAAAAAAAGGTGGAATTGGATTGTTGACGCCAAGCTGCACCGAGCTGCAGCCACCAGTCGCTGGCAGTCAGGGCCCTGAAGGGTGCTGCAGTGCTGGCGCCACTGGACCAGTGACAGCTCCAGCTCGTGCAGCTCCCCACACCTCCCCCACACCTCCCGCCAATAGACGCTGAACGGCGGCTCTTAGCGAGTACACCAGACTAGCACTACAGGCAGCTAGGTACAAGCACTATAGCCAAAAACATCCAAACACCTTGGGCACCAACGAATTACGTGAAGCGCTCTGGTCTCCGTAATGGTACTGATAATGAATGATTGGACCCTTTGGGCGTCCGACAGCTTGTCATGGCCAATCTCAACGTCTTACTACCCAGGTAGGTGGTATTTTCATCATGGTAAATCTTCCGTAATTGCGAGTTGCAACTTGGGCCCATCATCTACCATTTTTTCATTTCGGACATGTGTTCCCCTCACAACCGTCTACCCAATCCCCTCTCACGACTGAATGTGTTGAGGGTCGCGGGGGCAGGGGACCAATACCATTCAGACAAGTTGCAAACAAGCCGTAGCTACCGCAGCATCCATTGTATCGCGACTGCTGACTGGTTCGAGTTTGCATGCACCACAACGGTCGAGGAAAACCCCTTCTTAGACCCGGACCACCATCCCACACTCGCACACAACAAATCGTCCAAAATAGGAATATCATTTGCCCTAGTTGTAAACGTGGGGAGCAGATCAAATAAAGAGGCGTTTGAACTAGTTCCCCCGCATTTCGCCACCATCTAGGTAGGTCTAGGGGGCTCTATATCCTGTATGCTGAACAAATGCAACCTGGTAATGAATTGGTAAAATACAAGTTTAACCCTCGACTATGAAAGAAAATATATATCTCGGAAAGTTTCTTGGCTAAGGAAACCAGAAAACGCATGTTAAACGCATGTTTGGGGGTCATATCATCCGTTTGGTGAATCATTCCGAGGTGTCATCAATCGATTGAAATTGGTTACCGTATTTCTCCAATTCTTGTTGTCTCAACTAATTGGTTGCTAGGCAACGCCTTCCAGAAGAGCACGAACTACGTAGGTAGTACTGAGAGAGACCCCCCACATATCACTCGACTACTATGTACGTAGGTAATTAATTGTACGAGTCAGATGATGGATATGTGTATTCATGGAACGATGCCTTGAACATCGCATAGGTAACTATCATTACAAGAAGGAAACCCTAAAATACAGGTACTGTAAGATTGACGTTCCATCGAGCCAACGCCGCAGATGCACCACAAACGCGCCTGCGTGATGGAACGGCCCGCGAAGTTCCTTGCAAATTGGTTGGGGTATAATGTCTCAAATAAGCACGCAGAGTTTACATGTGAAGGTCACCATAGGTGGCTGGCTTGCGTCCTGTATCCCGCGAATATTAGGCAGAGCCCTTCAACGAGGCTGGGCCAGTCTACTGTAGAGGGTGTAGTGTAAAATTGGCTATGTCATAGTAGGATCTAATGGGCGACACATTGCGCAATGAGAAGCCTCACTCTTGACGCTGTTTGCCTTAGTCCTCCAAAGCCAAATATGCAGGTTTGAATATGAGGGTAAGTAGGTATGGTGTACGCAGGGCTACAGTAATTGGATAGGCCCGACTAAAGATTACCACGCCTGATTTAATGCTTACATATATACCACCACTAAGAACGCAGTCAGGGGTTAAACTACGGCGCATGATGTAGGGTAGGACAAAAAGTGATCGACGAGTCAGCAGGAAACCAAGTAGAGTCTATAAGATCAGCCGTTATACGTTATAATGTAATGCGCCAGCAGGTTAAGTGCATCATACGTTTATGATATTAGTATTTGTTGCATCCGCATCTCGTTTCACTGGGAAGTTGGATGCAACAACGTCCATCGCAAGGGGAAGAAGTCCTTGGAGTCATCATCGGAGTGTTGCCCGCATTGCACTCGACGCGGACCTCGGAAAATAGGCAAGATGAGTGTCTTAGACCCTTCGCCGGTTGGGCTAGGAGAATGTGGTGTAGTAAAGGTGCTTGCGGTGAAACAAGCTGCCAAGAATGTCCGTTACAGCGATGAGGCTGGCGTGTCTGGCTTTGACACATTGCAAGTGCTGTAGTCGCCGGAGCGTGAGCGTGACTTCGTTCTCGCCTAAAGGGGTATTTCGTTGCCGAGTGCCAGAAAACACCTCAATAGGCTCGTCGCCTGGATAGATCGCGGGTTTCAACGAGCTGCTTTGTTGAAGGCAGAAGCATGGGATCCGGCCAATAACCAGCAGACACCAAAGTTGTCTGCATATTCCTCACCAGCACATCCCTTAGCTACGAGCAAGACAGTAAGGATCTAGCCACGAACCCTAAGTGGTAACAGTCGTACTGTGCCGCTCGTATCCGAGGTGTGAATGCTGTGGCTCGGTCGCCTTGCGTCAAACACCTTTTGAAATTGGAGCTCATTTGCGACTCATAGATGAGATGCAGTAGCGTTCTTCTTATCAGCGAGGGATTCTACAAGGCTTCAACTATTGTACTGTAGTTCTTGATAGTCAGCTTCTGTGTCTAAAAATACCATCAAATCTGATACGGATGATAGTAACCGAATAGCAGGCCGGTTCACTCTATGCCACCTACATACTGCGTAGTAGATGCACCAGTAATGAGATGTAGCTAAAGCTAATATCCGTGACGTAAAAGTTATGGTGTCCAAGCTTCACGGAAACAACCGTCATGTGCTAATAATTACCCGTACAATCAAAGAGCCGCGTGCCTCGGTGTCCGGTTCGTCGTCAGGGTGGAGGTGTTGGGCTCTCTCCATAGTGATCTGAAGATCATCGTCGCGGGGAAGAACCATACAACCAGATGCTACAGTGCGAAGCTGAGTGGCTGACCAGTCTGCTGCTAACCACAAGCAGGCCATTGCCACTAAAACGATGTTATAATTAACAAGCGAGGTGTGAAAAACTTGAGACATGTTCAGATTAGAAGCAAAAGCAAGATCTCGTGTTACCTATTTCAGGATCTGCCCACTTGCTCGCACGTGAATACCCAACGCCACTTCTTCAGATCTTCGAGATTTGATCAAGATACACTACAGTACCCATCGCTCTACAATTTGAGGCACTATCGATGCATTACTGGACGCACGACCACTGATGCGCGTTGGTAGCAGTGCGATTCTTATCGGATCTCCGCGACTTTACAACACAATCATCCACACGTTTATAGTGCGATGATCGATTCTACTGATGTGACCGATCGATTTATGATCCCCGATGGCGAGGATTATTGATAATGATTAGATACGAATTCTACTGTTGAGATGAAGACGGTTTCCCCTTCGATAGCCTTGATATGCTGAGCTTGAACACGAGGCCACTACGCAACAATATCCGTAGTATATCCGGATTCATACGATATTCGGAGAACTTGCTGTTTTTTGCAACGGCGACAAGCTGCCGAGTGAACCGACACCACATACAGAAGGCGACTGGTAGGTCTATTCGTAAATACGGGGGACAACCAGCCCTGCGTCGTGCTCCCGGACTGTTGGTTCTTGCTGGGTGAGTTCGGGTTAATTTAATCCATCACGCAAAGCTGATATGAGGATTCAGGGTCCGTTGGCCCACTCTATATACACAGTATGCTATGACAAGATACGGGGCTGGCTTTTCATGATCAACAAGCAGGTGCGCCAATTACATGAGTATGAACTATGATTACCTACCATGGGAATGTTGGTCGGGTTCGTTACGTTACAGGATCTTGCATTCCTTCTTACCCCGTCTTACAGCCTATCTGCACCCGTGGTTGTATCCCTGTAATATCCAGCATGTTGACTTGTATGGGTAGTGATCGACGGTGCTCGAGGTATCTATACACCAGACATCAATACAGCTCTGAGACCGCCGTGGCCAATCATAGGCATTTTCTGCTTGTCGTTGACAGGAGCTGGCATGCGTTGCTGGGTTGTGCTGAGCCCATGCTGAGGAATCAACGTATCAGATCAGTAATATGCACATGTAATACGCACGTGCATGTGAGAACACTCACACGCATAGCGAAATAGGAAAATAATCGCTCAAATTCGCCCTATATGTACACTAACTAACGTGCTAAATAGTGAAGATAGCATAATGCCGGCGACCTCCGATCTGGTACTAACAGTACTATAACGCCAACAGTAGCATTGGAAAATACTCCGTACATAATAGACATGCAACGGTCACCAGGGGATGGGTTGTGCCCTTATGTCCACTGATAACGGATGATGTAGCCGTATTAGTCGAATTCGAGGCTGAAAGGATCTACTTAGCATTACTCGTGATAGCAGTTCAGTGGTATCCTCGCTTGTGGCGAAACCAGGCGGTCGGTAAGCTAAAGCCCAGCAAAACCATCCTTCCTTCTCGAAGGGCCTGCTCATTACACGACCGAAGTAAGCAATAGGTCATGTGGACGCTGTGTTGGGTTATATTCTTCACCTGTATCATTTGTTTCCTATTTCCCGCAGCAGCATAGTACCAAGGTAGGTATGATGCACAATAGAATGCTTACTTACCTCTAATTATACGACGCCGTTATATACATAATACCCACCTACATGCCCAGCTAACACATGGAAATCTATGAAACAAAAAAAAACCAACATGCATTTCAGCTAACACAAAAAGTGAGGTTGCATCAGGGCTTCATCGCTCCTTGGCTTTCTTGGCTCCCTCGGTTGCACGCTTGCGGGGGTCCACAGCCCCGGGTCCTACTGTCTTAAACTGACCAACTGGAGTGCCCGGACGTGGTAGAGATGGAGTCCTTCGCTCCAGGAGGTACCGGTACTTTTTATCTCTCTTTGGTTTTACCTCATAGCGTCTCCTTTTTGTCGAGACCCGTCTTTTCGAAAGCGGAAGCTGCGTCTTCCTAGGAGAAATCGAAGGTGGAGAGGGGCAATCGTCGCGTAATATCGCTCTGGTCCTCGCGCGTCTCGTGGAGGGATGGGGGACTGTCGTCGCGATGGCCTCATTGATGGTCATCGGAGGCGTTCGATGGTGTAGGGCATGGCTCCCGTGATCCTAGACTCTGTCCAAGACTTTGTCCAAGACCTTCTTAACTCCTTAAACGTTACTAGTAGAGCAGCACAACGTCGATACCGGGCTCGGCAGAAGCTTGTCTCGGCCGGCGGTGCAACCTGCTGCACCAACCCGACTTGGCAGAAGCTTGACAATCGCCACTGGTCGCCTTCCGCCATTGCGCCATTGCGTTATCCTGTCTTGTTCCTCGTGGTCGTGTGCGACGGCGGCAAGGAGGCCAGACCAGAAGCCAGACCAGCCAGACGCACCGCGGGCGAGTTGGTTCGGTGGATGTTCTTTGTTGCTTCGATCCAGACCCCTGCTCGCCACCTGAATTCTCGCTGGCCAATGAATGACCCGGTCCTATCTACTCGTATACACGAATGCAGTAGTTCCAAATAATTACGAGCCCTCCCGTTGGCCATGCAGACCAGACAATGCCAGGCCTATCTCGACCGCTGTTTCCAAGCCAGTCTAGATTGGATGTGCAATCAGACAATGGACCAGCACCTCCCTAATTTGGAAGTATAGCCGGTGCCACCTCGGCCGGCTCATGATCCACGCAATGGGGATAGAAGACGAGCTGAGTCGGAGCCTTGCAGCGAACGACCTTCTAGCGGCCTCCATTCGGCATAGACGGCTCGGGCCCCTAACCCTGTGGGATCGTTGCAATCCCTTTGCGCGTCGTTCCATGCCGAGATAACGGGCGCGAGCACGCTGACTGGTCGCAGCGTCTCGTGAGGCCTTGACCATGTACTATGCACTGTAGGTACGGTAGCTCCGCCCTACGCCGCGCTACCTACTGTACTGTCCTCCGTCCGTGCCTGTACTACCACTGGCAGTTAGCCGTTCCGATCTGCAAGTACCTAAGTACACTACTCCATGGCGCATTGTCACGTTAGTAGACAGACCTTACACGCTATCAGCCCCGCCAGTTTAGGCTCTTGATGTTATTACAGTAGTTGACTGCGGAGTGCATACGGGGGACGTACCTGGTCATTTACCCGTGCACCACCACCTTGCCTGCTGCGGGCTTTGAGATCTCCTTGTTCTGCATAAAGCCGTCGCGCGCCCTCCCAATCTATCTTTGCCCTCCCTCCTCTTTCCTCTCCCCGTGTCCATTGCGCTCCTTCCACCCGTCTGCCAAGCTCATTCTTGCGCAAGACAACTCCGACGATGGGTAAGCGATATCGAAGTAGCATCTAAGGTGACTGGCTGACCGCGATGTCCAGGCAGCTCAAGCGATCTTGACCGTGTCCCCACGGGTGACGAGAAAATGTCACACACCCCTCCGGGTGACAAGCACAATGCCT
The DNA here is from genome assembly GCA_022495125.1 of Xylaria acuta. NCBI lineage: Eukaryota > Fungi > Ascomycota > Sordariomycetes > Xylariales > Xylariaceae > Xylaria > Xylaria acuta. Next base: position 387,802 of record MU383110.1, read on the forward strand.
ATCTCGACCCGGCTGTGATGGAGGCGGATTACGAGGGGAAGCCAACACCGGAAGAACTGAAGACCTTGCGCCGAGTTCCCGGCAACCTCCCCATTGTCGCTTACCTAATCTGCATTGTCGAGTTCTGCGAGCGTGCCTCGTTCTACGGTGTGCAGCCGTTGATTTCCAACTACGTGAACCGACCTCGTAAGTTAACCTGGCAACCCACAACAACCGCCATCGTGGGCTTCCTCGATGTGTTCCGGTGACACCACATGGGGTCATTAGCCGTAGCAACTAACACGATTCTCTATGCAGTGCCGACAGGTGGAAACGGTTATGGTGCTCCACCGCGGGGTGACCAGCAGACGGCCGGTGCTCTGGGCATGGGAACGGTTACTGCCAATGCCGTGACACAATCCTTCAACTTCCTGGCGTACGGCCTTCCCCTAATCTTCGGTTATCTTGCCGATGCGAGATTTGGTCGCTTTAAGATCATCTGCTACGGTGTCGGAGTGTTCGGTGTCGCCCACGTTCTAATGGTCGCTGCTGGCTCCAAGGAACTTCTCGCCAATGGTACCGCCAAGGCCCCCTACTTCATCTCCGTTTACGTTCTCTCCGTTGGCGCCGCCATGTTCAAACCCAACGTTTCGCCGCTGCTACTGGATCAAGTTACCAACACAGTCCCCAAGGTGATCACGCTTGCCAGCGGTGAGCGCGTAATTCAGGACCCAGAGTCCACCACGGAGCGTGTGATGTTGTGGTTCTACCTACTCATCAACGTTGGTGGCTTCTTCGGTGTTGCCACCTCGTATGCTGAGAAGTACGTCGGATGGTGGCTCGCTTTCCTCCTACCTCTTCTCCTCTACTTCCCTCTCCCACTCCTACTATGGTTCCTCTACAAGCGCTTGGTCCTCCACCCGCCCGGAGGAAGTGATCTGGTCAACGTTTTCCGTGTCCTAGGCGTCGTTTTCCGACGTGGAGGTATCAAGAGAATCGGCCGTGGGGGATTCTGGGATCTGGCTAAGCCTAGCGAAATCGAGAAGGCCGGCCTGAATATCCACACTCGATGGAATGATGCCTTTGTCGACGACGTCCGTCGCACCTTCCAGGCTACCGGCATCTTCTCCTTCTTCCCCATTCAGTTCCTCAACGACAATGGTATTGGCTCCGCCGCCAGCTTCTTGAGCACTGCCTTGAGGACCGACGGTGTTCCCAACGATGTCATTTCCAACTTCAACTCTCTCAGTATCATTGCCGCCGCACCAGTTCTTAACTACCTTTTCTACCCGACCCTGCGGAAGCTGAACATTCACTACGGCCCCGTTGCCCGCATCACGACTGGTCTCGCAATGTCTACCCTTGGTGGCGTCGGCTACACCCTAATTCAGTACTACGCCTACAAACTTTCGCCTTGTGGTAACATGGCGACCAGCGAATGTAAAATAGGTGATGGCGTTGCGCCCATTACCATTTGGTGGATGGCTATCCCTTACGCCATCGGCGGTGTCTCGGAATTGTTCATTAACGTTCCTGCTTACGGTATCGCGTACTCACGTGCTCCCGTCAACATGAGGGGCCTCGTGTCTGCCATTAACTTGTTCAATACTGCTATTGCCTACGCCATTGGTCTCGCTGCTTCGTCAGTCATTACCGACCCTCATTTGCTCTGGGACTTTGGTGGCACTGCTATCGCCGGTGGTATCCTCACGGTCGTGTTCTACTTCACCTTCCGTCACATCGACAAGGAGGAATACTCTCTCAGTCAGAACCAGGATCTTCACCTGAACATGGAGGGTACTATCAACGTGGTTGGCGAGAACGAGCTCAACAAGAGCATCAACCGCCCGGCCCCCATTGCCGAGAACGAGGAGATGATGATCTCTCAGAAGCAGTAAACCGAATAATCAGGGACTACTACTTGGTGCCTGGTGCTTCGAGCCTGCGACTTGCGGAGCAAGACATGGCATACAAAAGAAGTTTTACTTGGCACAATACTGTAATAAATAAAGTAGCCTAGAGCTGCATCTTTGAATAACACTCAATACATTATTAAATGATACCCCAAACTCGTCTTGAACTTTGAATTCCCTTCAGTAGTAACTTGTGTTACCTTAGAGCGCGAACGGAAAGCCATGTTCACATTTTCAAGAGATACTAGCGCGATTTGTGCAGAAAAGATGTTTTTTTATTTTTTGGGGGCGGTTTGGTCCATAGTGCAAACGGCGTGCTCGGATCGCGTCTACCAGCGAAGCGGAGCTATCCCAAACATTTACACAGATACCTACCGACTATTGAGCTGCAAAGCTACACTACACCCTCACCTCAATCTGTTTCTTATGCGGGTGCTTCTCACTGCCGAGGTACATCGATACTATCGGATTGATCCTAGACGGAGATGCATCACTCACTTCAGGCCGCATCGGCGACCCATACACAATGCTATATTGGTTTGGAGGTCTAATGATGAATGGTCTTAGCATCGGTCCGCCTGACAACTTTCAGGGCCCATTGTCAAGTACACGATCGCAGCCATTTTATTTTCGTGAACCCTTTGAATATTCAAACGTCGATCTCTGCCCCCTCAAGTAGAGGGTTCCGCCTTTTAGCGCATTGAAGTCGCTTTCTGCCGAGATTGTCCCAACGAACACTGAAATTTAGAGATGCAGGTTTGCAACGAGGGTTTGCCCATTCAGATAAACGCATTCGGCCGCTTCCCCGCGAGATCGTCAGGTCGCGCGCGTTTGACAACCAAACCAAACGGCTCAGCTCCCGACTCCATAGGCTGATCGCCTGCGCGATAGGAAGGTAAACTTAGGTGCGGGCGACGATCAGACGTGGCTCTACACCAATAAGTTGGGGAGTGTCCCGCCAATCAGAGTAGAGAAACAGTCCGTCGTGGGCGCGTCCTGGGACTTGGTTTGCTTCCAAGTCTCGTCTTACCGTACTGCGCGAATAGACTTTAAAAAATAAAATAAAAATAAAAATCACCCTTCCTCTTGATTTTAGAGGTCACACATCGTTCCGCTCCCGCGACACGTGTTTTGAGATATATATTATACCGGTCCGCAGTGAAGATGCGCAGGTAGACCGCTCCGGTCGACGGGGCTTGGCAATCAATCGGGAAGGTCCGTAGTCGTGATCAGCGCCATTTAGTCTACTGTCGTCCATGGCGTCGAGTCCCGGATGGGGCTTGCTCCTTAACCTCATGGCGCAGGAGGTCTCACCATTCCGCCCGCTGATATGGCCATGTGCCGCGGCCAAGAGATAAGGTTGGACGTGCGTGGAACATTGTGGGAGTTGGTACGACTCCCACGGAGCCTCTCAGAAGGCTTGGTGAACATGCGAGCATGTTGGTGGTGCTGTATATAAGAAAACGACAATCCGTCCTGATAGTTTGTCTACCCCTGAATCCTCATCCCAACTGAACTCGTCTTCTCCCTGCACACTCGCTCCTTTGCGCTCGCACTTTTGTCTTGCTCATCAAATTTCACCATGTTCGGCTTCAAGGTATGAACGGTCCTTCACCCCACGATGAACGCATTACACGGGTGCTAATCAACACACCCAGATTCTCCCCATCGTCCTCGCGGCCATGTCCGCCGTGACCGTTTCCGGCGCCACCCTAGAGAGGAGGCAGTCATGTGCCAAGACCTGCGGCACTGTTTGCTACACGCAGTCAGACATTGATGACGCCGTCGCACAGGGTTACGGGTACTACGAAGATAGTGAAACAGTCGGTAAGTCTCCGAGTTCTCCGGACCATAATCCCCGATACCAAAGACAACGCTCCTCAATGCCTTTTCCCGGCAAAAATTTTTTTTAAAAGGAATAAACGTACCAGAAAAGTGAATCGCTTGCTAATGCACATGATATAGGCAGCAACGACTACCCTCACCAATACAACAACTACGAAGGCTTCGACTTCCCCGACGCGGGCCCGTGGTACGAGTTCCCGATCCTGAGCTCGAACGAGCCGTACACCGGCGGCTCGCCCGGCACCGACCGGGTCGTCTTCAACGCCGACGGCAACTTCCAGGACGCCATCACCCACACTGGCGCGAGCGGAAACGACTTCGTCGGATGTACTTAGGGTTAGCAGAGTGTATGCATGATCTTCTATGGAGTCGAGAGGGCTATGAAGGACTTGACCCCTATTTGGCCAGGTGGGGGGAGATCTGTAGTTTATATGTCCGAAGAGTCTCGCTTCCCTTTGCCTATTTCGGTCCCGGTCTCGCTCTCGTATAGTTGTCTCCGAAGGCTGTGGGAGATTAGGAGAATTACTCGTCAGCACATATTCTACTTCTTGGATTAGGGTGGCAGGAGGCAATGGGGAAGAAGGAAGGATTCTCTCACGCCTTACTAATATATCATGGCAATTTGATGTATATAGCGCTCATGATATTAGCCGGCTTTAATACCCAGGTATCGACGTGTACCAAATAACGACCGGATTGAAACTTACTTATTTACTCTCATATGAACTCGTGCCGGACATTTATACTATAGAGCTAGTGAATCGTCGATGCTGTTGCATTGTGACATCTTCCTTCATCAGAAGTGATGTTGCTTGAGCGTAGTCTATGATCTTTCTTTTTCATCATGTGCCCAGGTAGTACGAAAACGTATGATATACACTAAGAGACGGTTCTTTCTCGGCCAATACGATCCATTACGGGGCAGCAAGTTCGAGGAAAGCTTCATCGTAATTCGCGGCACGATACATTGTCACTCTCATAGGATAAGCACCAAAATATATCGGTGGCTGCCTAGTGCTACAGTATGTCTTCACTTTCGAAGACCAGCTCGGCATCATGTCGGTGATAATCCCACATCCCCCACCCTCTTCCACGAGGTTTATAGTCGAAGTCAGAAACTGGCCGTGTGCGTGAGTCCGTGTTATTGAAAAGCACTGCTTATTTAAGTTTAACAATTGAGAGACGAACTTGCCTTCTCATACCGGTATAATTGAGTTGTGCGCAACATAGCCTCGAAAGTCTCAACTTCCTAGAATACTTAAGTACATTTAAATGGTTCTACGAACAAGCTTTAAATACCCAAGTCCACTTGGGGACACAATAGGACGCAATCCTTCGCCCACCTATCTGACTCAGATTGTATTAGCTCCTAAGCAAAAGTCAGGGGTTCTCCGCATCTGGATACTGCGGAGGATTCCTAATTCTCCAAATTCTCCTCAGAACCCCAGTTATTAACCCAGGTTAGCTGTGTAATCATAATCGTAGTTTAGGTGCTAGAAAGGCATAAAAACCCCCGACGTGTAGCGTCAAGTCTAATCGGCCCGTGGCCCTGTTCACCGACTACAAAAGTTATACGAGTGAGCGGCGCACGCGGCACAGATCAAGGATGGGTAGTGGCGAGTTCATACCTACTTAGGGGGCGGGCAAGCCCGTGGCCGGTTGGTTACACTTCTTCATGTGTTTCCCTTGTACAATTCACCTCGGAACAAGTGAGCAGGCGCAGCAAACTTCGTGCGAGAGAGAGAGAGAGAGAACACAGGATGAGGGGCGCGACATCTCCCGTGGGCATACTGCTCGCGATACTAGGCTCTCGGGTAGCAGCCTATGGCGAAACATTCGACTACATCATTGCCGGCGCAGGGACCTGCGGCCTAGTCCTCGCGAACCGACTCTCGGCGGACCCGAAGATCCGGGTCGCCGTGATCGAACCCGGCGACGACGTGCGAAATAACATCAATGTTACGGACCCGAGCTTGTTCACCGTGGCGTTTGATACGTCAATAGATTGGCAGTATTCGACGACGCCGCAGCCGGCCGCGGGCAATCGCACGATTCCTGTAGGTAATACTCGGGGTGGCTGGGTTTATGTCTTGGGATGCCCCCTGCGCTTCGCAGAGACTTACAGGTCGTACGATTTACTAACTCTAAGGGTTGCAGTGGCACGCTGGTAAAGCCATCGGCGGAACGAGCACGATCAACGGTACGCAGTAATTTAAATATAACCCGGAATGAACAGCCACTGTATCAGACGGACTATGTCGCTAACTAGGTGTGTATAATGCGGGTGTTAAGGCATGACCTATATCCGCGGTGACACGGCGCAGTTCGATGCTTGGGAATCGCTCGGTAACGAGGGCTGGAACTGGGATACCCTATTCCCATACTATAAAAAGGCCGAGAAGTTCACTGTCCCCAGCCCTGCCCAGGCGGCTGCAGGTGCTACTTATAATCCCGAGGTTCACGGCGAAGCCGGTCATGTCCACACCGGGTTTCCCTTCTCCCTCACCAACGGCAGTTTCCACGAGCTTGCCGCGGAGACGTGGGAAGCGCTAGGCTATCCGCTCATCGAAGACGACAATGCGGGGAGCGTGCGTGGGTTCAGCATTTGGCCACAGACGTTGGATCGGGATCAGAATTTACGCTTTGACTCGGCTCGGTCGTATTACTATGGCGTTGAGGATAGACCCAACCTCACGATCATCAAGGGCACTGTCAAGAAGATAAGCTGGGCGCATTCCTCGGCGACTAGCCAAGCCGCTGTCGCTGAGGGAGTAGAATACGTGACACCTGATGGAGAACTCGCCAAGTTGAAGGCTACTGAGGAGGTCATATTGTCCGCGGGCGCATTGCGGTCACCTCTCATCCTCGAGAGCTCCGGCGTCGGGAATCCGAGGTAAAAAGGAACATATTCTATGCTGTATATCTTGTAGGAGTTTTTCTATGTGCTAACACCTGTTTGCCAGTCTCCTGAACGAACTCGGAATCGAGACGTTGATTGACCTCCCAGGAGTCGGCGAATATCTCCAGGAACAGCCCAACACCGTCCTCGTCTACAGCAGTACACAGAACATGTCCGGGTCCGCGCCTTACGCTACATTTCCGACGGCACAGGACATGTTCGGCGACGAGACGTCGGCCATCAACGCATCAACTGCAGCCCAGATACCGGACTGGGCGAAGAAAGTGGCAGCCGCCAGCAACGGAGCCGTGAAGGCGGCAAATGTCGAGAAGTTACTGCGCATCCAGCACGACTTGATCTTCAAGAAGAACGTTACGATCGGCGAGTCGCTGACGTCGATCTCGCAAGGCTACTTGGTTTCTGCCATGTGGCTCCTCCTACCGTTTTCGTGGGGCAGCGTTCACCTCACGTCTGTTGACGCCATTGACGCCCCGGCCATCGACCCCAAATACTTCCTCGTCGACTTCGACCTCGATGTGCAGATCGGCCTGGGACGCCTGGCGCAGAAGTACTGGCACACGAAGCCTATTAGTGATCTCGTCGGCAGTGGTGTTTCGCCGACGGACGACGTCTTGCCAGTCAACGCAACCGACGGACAATGGACGGGCTACATTAGCGACACACGTGAGCCCCCCCTTTATCATAGTTCCTTATCCTATCCGCTCCTAGATAGCTTTGAGGTAGATGGACTAACTCGCCTATCCTCCCCAGTGATGCCGAACCACCACCCTATCGGAACAGCCTCGATGATGTCTCGTGAGCTGGGCGGAGTGGTGGATTCTAAGCTAAAAGTTTACGGCACGAAAAACGTCAGAGTTGTCGACGGGTCAATATTGCCTTTGCAGTTCAGTGGCCACCTAACCCCTACGCTGTACGCCGTGGCAGAGAGGGCCGCTGAAATCATCATTAAGGCTGCCTGTGCTTGATACTGGAGCTTGTCCGGCCCTTGGGCCAGGGGTAGCAAGCCATATCAATATCCGTGCATCTAATTAAGAGATATGTATATTCGTGAAGTATGCCATCATGCATGCTACCAACCCCCTTTCGAGTCATGTAAAACGAAGTGTAGAACATGTAGCTATCAATAGTTGACTTTGTAGACCTGTAGTCGAACCTACTAGGTACCTGGGCTTTGTCGAATGGAAAAACTATCGCAGGGCCATATTACGTGTCCCCTAACTTTGCTACGAACATAATTCATGATAAGTACCAGATGGTGAATCTACGGGAGCCTAATAGAGGCTACCTAGTATAATTAGGATTACACAAATCGAAGAAGTGGCCGGCCATTCAGGCACACAGTTCGGGATTGCATTGGTGAAGACCGAAACCTCGCCTATCAAGGTTCGCTACGTCATCTATTGTTTATTGTCCATAAACTCAAACACCAACTCGAAGTATAGTTTCGAGAACCTTACTACAGAATGGAAACCCGGGTGCCAATGCACGCACCACCTACTTATAGGCAGGTAGTCTTCTGCGCTCCCCTTTCCCGCTCCAGCCTTCGCACGCACACGCTTGTAGCTTCCACATGCTTCGAACTTAGCAACCAACCATCTTCCCCCAGACAAGGTATCAACATCGCATGTTTTCCTTTTCTCCAGCTCTACCAGCAGCGTGGCACACTTCGGCGCAGTCTCCACTACAACGCACAATATCCTCATCAAACCGTGCCGCACTCCGACCACGAAATCAAAATGAGTGTCATCGGCCGCGCCGGCGCTCATCTGAGCCGCGTCGGCAATCTACGCAGACTGCGCGCAGTCACCCAGGTATGTCACAACGACGACGAATACCAGCACGCGCCATCCACCACCATCCCATCTCTAACCACTTGTGCTTCCTTCCATACAGACAACGGTGCTTCGAAATATCTCGTGGATGGCCTTCGAGGTGCCAGATTCGGCTCTCTACCAATCACCCCCGTCACTGCAGCCGAAGCGTCCCGTGGCCGCCGAAGCTGTACCCAGCGCCGACGGCACGGGCCCCTCCGCGCAACCCATCACCATGGCAGGGAGGGTGGGCTCTCCGGTATCGGCAGTAGCGGGCTCTCAGGCCGCGGCGGCGTCCGGCAAGGTCGTCCCAGCCTCCGTCCCAGCCAGCGCCATGCGGACCGGGCCCATGCCGCTGTCTCAGATCCAGAAGCGCACGTTCGCCGGATCGGATCGACCCGCGGTAAACCTCGACCCTGCGACGCCCCCGCGAGAGAAGTCGATGCCTTCACGAGGCGGCCGGGAAGCCCCGACAGACAACAACCCTTTCCCGACACTCCAGCTTCGCATACCCGCGCATCCGGCCACCTGGCCCGTCCAGCTACGCCGCGATGATGAGGATTAAATCATATGCACGTTGGGACGAACGAAACCGAGACGGCGAAAATCAATGACGCCATTCGCATGATTGCGAAACCTATGATCACCTTCTTATGCCCTCTCACTTCGCGGCGCCCCTTAAAAACTTAACACATGACGAACAGGGAGAGAAAAAAAAAAAAAAGCACACACGACCATGACACCACAGATGGAAGAAGAGGAGAGAAAAAAAGGGGGAAAAAAAGGAAAAAAAAAAGGGTGAGGCTAGTAATGTCTAGATATAGGTCATATCGCAAACTTGCTGAATGCGCAAGCGGACCGGTTTTAGCCAGGGGGAGTAAAAAGAGCTGTTTGGGTTAAGGAAGGGCATCTGGCATGGTTTTCTACCATGTTGATAATTTTGCTTGATACCCCATAGATCATCTTTTTTCCTTCTCGAAGGATTGACCGAGGGGCGTAACGGAGAAGTATTTTGCTCTTCTAGCGTAGGGAGTTTAGCTCACGTAATGCTAATGCGTTTATAATATTTGATAAAAGGCACTTGGAAAAAGTATCGCGGAATGAACTAAATAAATAACCATGTGTGGTGTTCTGGGAACAAATGGAGCAGCAACAAGGGATTTCCGGGTCTTTCGTGCCTACACTTAAATCAATTGGTGGCTGTGCGACACGTGATCTGCGACATAGATAGGTTGTGGAATCAAATGATATTATGGCATTCTCGTATGGGTGTTTCCCCTTCGCTACTTTACAATTTAGCATAATATATGCTGGAGAAATATACACGAAAACCCTCTTTTTAATCGAGACACGACAAAACTTCTCTTCCATCACCTTGCACGAGTGCAGTCAGATTTAACCCCCTAACGCCTCACTATTGCTGCAAATACGATTTCATCACCGCGTCTTTTCGAACCCATTCTGTGTTAATTTTTCGCTCGCGGACCCTACTCGAATTATTTTTGTCGCCGGTTAGATCGCCTCCGGGCTGCTTATGCAAAATTGTCGCTTCGATCCACACCAATGTCCTCTAGCTCAGCGAAATTCTGGAAGTGAAGAGGACGATGTTGATCGCTGTAGAAGGGCAGCGGCGTATCCAACTTGACGTGCACAGGCTTCTTCTCCAAGCCGGCGAAGCTGCTACCCATAAAGCTGTAGTTCCATTTGCCGTTCTCAGGTACAAGGAAATAACCCTTATAACGCGGGCTCAATAACAGCTTACGCTTGATGCCCATGGATGTTGTGAAGCCCTGTGGCTGATCACTACCGATATCTTTGTTCTCAGCACCCCACTTATAGCCGTTGGGGGTTAATGCCCAAGCGGATAGAGACACTGAGCCGGGTGTGAAGGCGACGTCAACCGTGATACTGTTTTCCTTGGACCACTTAAGATGAGCATCAAGTAGGCGGGCGTGCTCTGTGACATCCGCTGCAGACATGTACGGTAGTTCGTTGCCGGCCATTGTATGGATAACACCCAATGGCTCTAGATCCCCGAGATATTCGTGCTGTGGCAGTTGCTGGGGAAGCTGGACGCTCCGCAGGCCTCCTATTTGGGGCACCATGGCGATACAGCGGATTTCCTTGACCTGGTCATTATCTGGCGCTGAGACGCCATATAGATATCCAGCGACTTGAACACGGAGATCGGCAATGGTAATGAACTTCCTCAAGATGTTGTTTGGCATAACATATGTAACATCGTCCAAATCGTTATCCACGGACGAGACGTAAATGTTGTTGGATCGAGTTCGTAAGTTGGATGTGGCGATTGCCCGAGTTCTCCATTCTGTTTTGGAAGCAAAAGTTTGTTGTTCGAACTGCGAAGTGGTCGTCACGATAATCTCTTCACCGTGAACATTCTGAGTCTTGGTCGTTACAGCTGTCAGTTGTTGCTGCTCTTGCTGTTGTTTCTCGATCTCTGCTGCTTGTTGTCGTTGCATTGAAGGCGCCGAGATCTCCATACCAAGGATGATATCTCGAACTTCGCTACTGGTCAAACTGGAGACGTTGACATTATTCTTCTTCCCGTAGTCGTGCAGGATCAAATCTCGTAGTTGTGTTTCGACCTTGACCCAGTCCTCATCTGGCAGTGTGGGCCAGATATGATGCATTTGTGTTATGACAGTCTTGTCGGGCCGTAGAATAAGCTTCGTCTTGTCGGGATTGACGTGGAGGGCACGAAGGATCAAGACAAGACGCGAGAAAGCAGTGTAAGAAGATATGCTCTTCAGCCATTCGTCATACAAGTTGAAAAGAACCATCTGGGGTTCGGTAGCACGAAGAATCATGTCACCAAGCTTTTCAACTTTCATTGCAGCCTGGAAAGGTAGCTGAAGCTCCGATGCCCGAATGGAAATATTAGGGAAATCTAGGAGATGGACTTCTAGAGGATCTAAAAGACCTTTCCTGGTGACGATGAGCTCCTTTGGCTGCTCTTCAATAGGTAGAGATCGGATGAGGGCCGCAACTTCTTCAGCTGTCTTCCACTTCGCTAATTGTCCAAGACGCTTTTGGCCAGCCCAAACGCTGGTGTGAATAATCTTCAAAAATAGTTGGCCGGTACGAGGATTGAAGATAAAAATGGCACCATTGATGGGCTTTGTGGTTAAGTTACCCTCAAAGGTCTTGTGAATCGTCACTCGGTACACATTAGTATCGTCGATGAAGAGCTTCGTCTGGTTGCTGAACAGCTCGGAGTAGTTCTGGGAGTTCAAGAACTCCTGGTTGCTTTCTGAAGCATAGAGCTGGAGACCTTTCCTGATACGTTCACGCAAAACGTAGAGGGCAGGATTTGCTTTCATGACCTTGGCCATAGCTTGCTGGACAAGGATCTTCAAGCCAGGGAAATATTGACCGTATGCAGAGTACAAGTTGTACGCCAGGTCGATACCAATCATGAGACCTGTCGCTGAAGGGTATATACTCATATTGTCATTAGTGTAATCGAGATATTTGGCACGAGTGTATCGTTCAATGTCGTGAGAGTCGTAATCACCATACCGAAGCTGAATATCGAGCCAAAATTTGTTGGTTGTTGTCGGCTCAATGACATCTTTTGTATCATAAAGGAGCGACGGACGGGTAACGTTCCATTTGCTGTTGGCAAACAAGAGAATATCAGCACAAGAACTATTCATCTTGTACGACTTTCGAGGATGGATAGTCTCTTTTTGCACTGTCTCAATACCAAGTGCCTCCAGCTCTTGGTCGAAAACCTGACAGAAGTCCATGACCACAGATTCATGGATCTTTTGCCATAGATGAGCACGGAAAATCTGGATCAATGAAATCTTGAGCGTGGGAATTTTGCCGTGAAGAAAGATACCCGTGAGATCAAGTTGGACTTGGAAACCGACGTAGACATTGGCGCGGTTGATGGTCGGCGACCACCACAGTGTAAATCGACGGTTGGGAATTTGGTTCAAACCGGATCTTTGAGCATTTGTGAGCTTCTTGAATTTCATCGACTCTTCAAAACCTGAAGCACGTTCCCAAAAGAGGCCTTCCCAAGATGGGAAACCCGTGGCCTTGAACAATGTATGCTCTAGAATTGTCTCAACACCGCCAAGTGCTTGAATCACATCAGTGCGGTAGGCATTGAGATTCCAGAGCTTTCCGTCGTGACGCTGACTTGTCCACCAGAACGGATTGCTCTTCATTAATTGATAGATCTTGAATTCACTTCTGGCACGGAAGCCTTTGTCGAAACTGAGGGTGCTTCGATCTTTCTGGAATAGGGTGTTTATACGAGGTAATCCTCGGTCCCAGCTGTCTTCAAGATCCTCCAAAGTAAGTCGCCGGTTTTGTTGGTTCGCCTCCAATCGCTTTTGTGAATATTCTGTCCACACTCTCTGAGAATCAATGAACTCAGCCTCCCATGGTATAATGTACCGGAAGATGTTTGGTATCAGGGTCTCTTCGTCGTGTGTCATACCAGCCCGGTAATGAGTAACGCCGAGGTCCGTCTGCTTCGACCATCGCTTGTCGCTAGCCGGAATTAGAATATGAGAACCAGAAATCATGCCGAGACCTCCCAACTCCTTGGGTGTATAGAATACAGCTGGGGGGAAACGCGATGGCATCTTGGAGTTCAAACCGATCTTGACACGAGTTTGGATCTTGGTCTCGCACTTCACAATCGTATCCAGGAGATTGACAGTTGACACAGCAGCCTCACGGTAGTATGTGAATAAAGCAATGAGTGCTGTATTCCACTTGTTGGCAATCTTGGTAAAAGTGGTGGATCCCGAGGACATAAGAATTTGACGAATACGGTTGTTGAACTTCTGTATGTCTTCTTCGGTCACTTGTAGGAACGCGTGTGCAGTCCTTTCTTTGGTAGTATTATCGACGAGAGACCAAACGCTATCTTTGATGGGGAATTCGTCATTCTGATTTCTTATCTTGGGCAGTATACGGACTTCAAATCCGCACATTGAGTAAAGAAGGTTCGGGTTGTCACGGCTGTAGACGCTAGCGAATGTGTCGTCCCATTCAATCGTTGTGACAGATCGTGGAAGACGATTCTTTAAATCCCAGAAAACAGCACGACCAAGGTTAACGTCGTGGCGCATGAGGCGCATGCGAGAATCCCTCGGCCAACACTTCTTGCTCTTGTAGCCAATAACATTCTCGAAATTCGGGTCCGGTTGTTCTGTGAGGAATCGTTGAATAAGGTCGCGAGATTCTTCAGCGGTGAATCTCAAGAATACCCAAATCTTGTCTATATATCGCGTGTACAAACGAATGGGATGTTTCGTCTCGGTTTCGCGATCACGGAACTGGAGGAAATCATTTGGACTTCCTGGAGGTCCAGCAATTTCGCTAGCACGATTCAATCCCAGGAGTAGGAGATCGAGGACAAGACCGTAATATTGGAACACAAAACCCGAAAACTGTAAGCCACGAATCATACCATAGCTGTTGACATGATTCATGTCTTTATATGTTAGTTGAACGTTATTCTTCGAGCTGATATAGTCGGCCAAATTGTGATCCATAATGAGTCTTAGCAGGCGGTTCAGGAGTGTCAAATCGATCTTCTCGTACACCTTGGATAACTCGGTTTCGATCATGACATTGCACTCTCCATCAGCTGTTTCCCAGACCTTGTCTAGATTGTTGATGCCCTGTGCCCATTTATAGACCAGGAGCGGAGGAACTTCGGAATCGGAAGGCTTGATCCAGGCAGGGAAAAGATGCCGCTGGTCCGCTTGATACCAGAGGTACTGATCGAGATATGCGTCGCTAATCTTCTCGATCGGCTCAATATCATACACAGGATTGATCGAACTGTAGTTATCGTTCATGTCTATCTGAACTTCTTTGAACGCGCGTTGAGTCAAGAGGAATCGCTTGATCCTTTCCAAAGTTGTGCCCGGACTATCGTATGCTTGCTCAATAAGTGCAAGTTCCTCTCGTTGACTCTGGTTGAGGCGGCCCTTCACGGAATACGCTTCCCGAAGTCTTTCGAGAGCAAGAATCAAGATCTTCGTATCATGTTTGTAAGACACGCTCGGGAAGGGGATGGGTGTGAACTTTCGAGATTCGAGCCAATGCACAGTTGTGGTATATATGGCAACAGCCTCTTCCGAAGAGACATAGGGGCCATCCTTCATGTAATTATGTTGTCGCTCTTGTTCAGCCTTGAGCCAAAGCCGTGTCAAGCGTCCAACGTTCTTCTTGGCAACAGTCTTGTCGACCGTAGCACCTCTCCTGATGCGTTCGCGGTTGTAATGCGCGACTGAGATCCACCAATCTGCCTTCGACTTGACATATCGAAGAATGATGTTTTCGATAGGGGCAGGTAGTCCAGGAACTTTCCAAGGAATGTTACTCTTCCAGCATCGCCACGCTTCTGAAAGATGCTGGAGAACAGTGTTGACCTTATTCTGCTTGATGCCCTCGGGCATCATATCCATCAGATCAGCCATAACAGAAGCACGAAGTTCGAGGTCAAAATGCGATTCAACTCGTTGTTTGGTAACTGTCTTGGCAACACCTTTGCTGTGGCGGCCCTCGAACTGACGGGAGAGCAAATTGCCAAGCCAGCGTTCTAGAAGAGGGATGATACCTCTCATAAAGAAGAGCCATACTCTCCAAGCGGGTGCCCAAAAACCACAACCTGGTCCTTTACCAACAGGCCCGCTATTGAATCGATAATAGATCAAATGCTTTAGATCCTTACAAGTACGAATCTGATGCATGAGTTTATACTTATACCGGTACATTCCGGTAAGTTGACCCACGTGATTAAAGGCATACAAAATACCGTCAGCAAGTTGGAAGGCGTCAATATTGCCAAGTCGATATTGGACCTGTGCATCAACGATGAGCTTCGTTAGACGAAGAATTTCTCGCATAAGGTGGAAAGCATTGCCGAAACGTGATTTCTTTCGTTCTTTGGTAGTCAAGGTCTTTACTGGCTTCAGGTTGAAGTTGTAGTCCAGGTGGAGATATGTGAGATTCTTTCGATGGATGAGAAGGTTAAGCATGTTGAATCCCTGCCGACAGACCTGCAAGCCAGCCTCGACCCAATCGATGGTGGTCTGTTGGAAAAATTTAGTCTGCTTTAAGCTCTTTAACAAATCTTGTCTGTTTAGTGCCTTGGGCTTCTGCTTGTGCAATTCATTGAGCACGAAAGATTTCAGTAGTTTTTGATAGGAGACGCGGACTTTCACCGGCTGTTTCGGAGGGCAGTGCTCGAGGTACCAGTGCTTGACAAGAGGAATGTCCTGAGCCCGTACCATGTGGCCAGATCGGCGATCGAAGGGGAAAGGAGCCCACCAAAGACCGATCGCCGCGGCCGTGTCTTCCGTAGAAAGCTCCTCCTCGGCTAAAAATGGTTCGACAGCTGCAGGTAATGTGAAAACTTCGTCCTCAGGTTCCTCCATGTTGCTTTCGCCAAAAATCTCATCTTCGTGGCTCACGGTGATATTCTTAGGCGCTACAGCTCGGGAAGAAATGGGATTAATTTGAGCATCAACGTAATATGCTGGCATATTAGGGTTCTCAGACTTGAGATACACGTTAGGTGGGTGCGAGTACCAGTGCGAATGGACGCTTCGTGGGAGAGAATTATAAAGATACGGATAGGCGACCCGAGCCTCGGTTTTGATGGGCAGGCGGAAGATAATCCTATCAATGGCGTTGAACTCTCCAAAGTCCTCGTCATTCGGATCAATGTCCTTATAGAGGGGCTCAAATCGGGGTCCACCAGGCAGCGCAACATTAAGGGCCTTTGCAGTGAGTAAACTCTTGAGGTCGAAAAGATAGAAGTAGTTCTGGTCGATCTTGTCGCTAAGCAAAGGACGACTGAGTCGATGTAACGTGGCCATCTGTTGCAGCGAGAGATTCCACGATTTATAGCTAGGACCGTTGGCGTGCTCGGTATCTAATAATGGACGATGGTCGTAGAACCACTCGTACACGGCGGCATCTTCGTCTTCGTCGAGCTCCATTTGGATTGGCTGGAGGGGTTCAACGTCTTCGAGGTTCTCTGACCAAGACAAAGGCGGTTCCTCATCGTCAAAAGGGGGGAACCTCATTCTCTTGAACAACCTCCGATCACTCTTCTCTTTTCGCATCGTCAACCACATAGTGGCCCACTGGGCGTGAAACACTGGCGGGATCACACGAGGTATCTCGTTGACCAAAGTAAGACAGCCGTTGACATGGTAGAGCACCTTGACTTCCCTTGTCGACTCCCAGGGCATCGGCATATTCTCCAGGAGTTTCATGACGGCATGAGGCATGAATTTCAAGGCACCAAGATAGCTCCGCTTGTCACTTGTATACTTCTTCTGCGAAACATCGCCAATATCCTTGACGATCTTGCGCAAGTGCTCTGGGGGCATGTCCGCCTTCTGCGTCTCGACGAAGCCCCCTTTGCGCTTCTCGCCAAAACGGTTTCGCTGCGTGCGTAACCAATCCTTCTTCTTCTGCTCGAACTTGGCGAGATGAGGGTCGCTAGTCGGACGGTAACCAGGGGGGGGGGGAGCTGGAATCCCTGGCGGAGGAGGGAGGAAGTCAGAAGGAGGCCCTGGGGGAGGCGGAGGAGGAGGCGGTGGTCCCCAACCAGGAGGGGGGGGAGGGGGTGGAAAGGACGACATCGTGGACTCGGTCGGGATGGACAGCTAGGCGACGGGTGATGGAGCCGCTTTCGCGCCGCGATGTGACGCGGAGATAGCGTGAATAGCTGTCGCAGCCAAGACGACGATAGCCGGACGAGCTGGTTGACGATGGGGGATCAATCCAAATGACGCGCGTCTATGTGCGCGACGTCCTCTCCCGATGAGTGGCGCGCGAGATGTTTCAATATGAGAGGGTTGCAAGTCATGAGTTCCAATGTCGCCTCTCGCGATCGCAGAGTGGGAATTTTCCGTAATAGAGCTATGCACAATGGGGCTAGTCGGTTTCCATGCTGCACGTCACAGCCACAGATTGAGGCTTATGGGTCACGTGGATTGTGTGGATGGGACGTCTCTTGTGGCTCGACACCGCGCCCAACTGAAGTGCCCTCCTCATTGGTCGCCACACGCTTCGGCACGTGAGATCCACCCCACACTTCAACCTATTCTCAACCAACACCAAAATACCCTGCTCACTTAAGGATAACTCCACTTTTTGGTGCAAGTAGACATGATCCACAGTATACTTAACGCCACAACGCCACAAAAGATAGCGAGCCTCGTGAGCCTGTAGAGCGAGCGGCGGACCAAGATAAAAATATATTCGCTTTCTTTCCGAAGTAGGGGCCGGCGCGGAGCGCATGCCCCGCGGAGGTCAAATTTAAAAAAAAATTAAAAAAATATAAAAAAAAGTTGAATTCTGGTTGTTGCGGCGTAGCCGCCTAAGTCAGGTACTTTGTGGCTCATATCTACACTAAAAAGTGGGGTTATCCTTAGGTGAGCAGGGGTGGGTTATCCTCAGTTGATGTGTAGACTCTACCAAAATTCCTTCACCCAACTAGTAAAAAGTTCGTCCTGCAAGCAGCCAACCATCCCGACGACTACCCCGAGACGACAACCACAACCGTCACAATGGCCGACAACAGAGTCACGTACCGAAGGCGCAACCCTTACAACACCACCGTAAGCATTCAGTGAACCCGAGCAAGAGGAACATCAGGACTAAGAACAGCCTACAGAGCAACAAGACTCGCATCGTCCGCACACCTGGTGGTGAACTCCGAACCCTTCACATCAAGAAGTGCGTTATTTCCCTCCGTGGCTCGATCGAAACCGCTCTACAACAGCGAGTCGCACCCTATGACCTAAGTACTAACCGTATTATTCCAGGGCCGCCACAGCCCCCAAGTGCGGTGACTGCGGTATCAAGCTGCCTGGTGTAAGTCGCATCCCTTTATCGCACGTTGATCGCAACGCCGGGCAGCGAGCTGGAATGGGCTTCATCTGTCTACCATGAAGGCTGCGCTTTTTCAGAAAATCATTGACAAACGGATAACAGGTCCCCGCCCTGCGACCTCGCGAGTACGCCCAGATCTCCAAGCCCAAGAAGACTGTCCAGCGCGCCTACGGTGGTTCACGATGCGGTAACTGTGTCAAGTACGAAGCGCCCCCGTCATATCCCCCACAACGACCACCAATGCGCCAATTCCAGACACCAGTCCGCGTCAGAACAAGCCTCTGTCAGATCACTGACATATTTTTAACAGGGATCGTGTGGTTCGCGCCTTCCTTATAGAAGAGCAGAAGGTAGTGAAGAAGGTGCTGAAGGAGCAGGAACAGGGTGCCAAGAAGAAATAAACTAGTGATCGATTCTAGGATGGATCGGTTAGGTCGTCATTGGTCGGGTGTTCGCGAGGGACATGGCTGCATTATCAAACGGCTATGAAAAGGCTGTTTTTGCTTTTAGGGCTTCTCATCGTCTAGATGATCGGAATGGTATAAACGACATTTCAGACGACTTACTATGGCATATGAGTGACGATCACATCTTGTGTGATAATGACCACTCCACACATGGGGTGTGATTGTACCGTGATTAGCGATTGGCAAACACAATGCTACTGCTCAAACCAGCATAGGGACACACCCTTGAACAATTTACGCTACCTGACAAGGACACGTCCTATAAACGCCAAATGGATCTTATCAAATTCTCTGGTTGAGCACTGGCAGTAGCCGTATACTAGTTAGCTCGAATACTGAGTTTAGGGACTACGAGTTAAAGAGATGAGCTACAAGAGGTGGCGACTTCGTATGTAGATCCTATTCAATCACTGCGCGTAAATGGCATTTTAGAAAAGTTGCATAATATGGTTAGTGCTAAATCAACTCTTATCGGAAAACTACCTAATGCATGGCTAATTGTGAGCTGCTAATTGTCGATTGATGACGTCCAGTCCACTTTTTCTTCTTGCGCATCGAATGTGGCTTCGCCTGGGCATTTACTTGTCAACTCCAATTCGTATACAACACCGAGCGAAATCACCATGAGCGTTCACACATGAGCGATAGTCTGACACAACTGTCGCCATGAGTTCGCTGATGCGCATCTCCCGGCTCGCTGGCGCTACGGCCTCTGCAACTGTGCGAAGCCAATGCTACTCTGCCTGTCGCCCATTTTCCAAGGCCAGCACATATTTCACAACGTGTCCCAGAAGCGCAACGAACACAACGCTCTTTCCACACCCGATCGCATGCTTCCATACTACACCCCGTCGTAGAAATGGCGACGGGCCGCCTCCGACCGACTTCGCCGCTATGGACGTCTTGGGCAACACACCGGTCCCCTCGACGACAGTCGATATCTGCATATCGGATGGCTTCCAGTTGAACAGCGGAGTCAGGATCGAGGATGGATCGGGCGTCATTCTCGTGGGAGGTGAGGCCTTTAAGTGGCAGCCGTGGCTGCCGCGTGGCGAGCACCGGTTACTGAATGCGAAGGGCCAGTGGGAGATACCAAACGAGGCCCTGGGCCCGCTGTCCGTATTATGGCCGCGTCCAGGTAAGATGTCTTGCGTCCCCTGATATACATTGATCGCCACAAAAAGAGCAACGGCGTAGAACATGATTCTAACATGTAGCGTTCCTATAGATCTTCTAGTATTAGGACTTGGCCCTGAAATTCGACCGATCAGCCCCGAGCTACGCCGGCACATTAGTAGCTTAGGCATGAGAGTGGAAATTCTCGATACACGAAATGCGGCAGCACAGTATAATCTTCTAGTGACGGAGAGGGGAATTAACGACGTTGCGGCCGCGCTCATACCGATCGGCTGGAAAGAGGGCATCGGAGCAACTTGACGCTCCTCTACAACATTAAAATAGCGACTTCTAAGGTGAGGCAAAGCACGACGAGGTCGTGGCCCCCTTTAATCTATCGCCTTCTCTTGACAAGCCTCAGACCCGGCCTCTTGTCATGCAACTATCCTGGATATTTCACACTCCGGCCTCCGGGGTTCTTGGGTAATCATCCCACAAACTCGCAGCTGCATGATACCTTTGGGCACTCAATGTACATTAGGGAGTACGCCACTTGGACACTGGTCCTTAGAGCAAGCCCCCATTCGCTCAGTCTCAACCGTATTAAAGCTGTATCAGACGATGTAACAGGGCGCACGTCATATACAAACAAGCCCCGTTGTGCAAAGAAAGCCTGCCAGTTGGCTCGTCTCCCGACGCAAAACCCGGGATGTTAGTCTGTATACCATTTTAACGTACAAGCAATGACTATGTGTTTCACATTAGGGAACGCGGTCGTGTATGAGCGTACGTAATCAAGATTATATCTAGGTAGCCAGGTATTCAGGGGCAAGTCGCATCTTTTCCATAGCCATCATGTTATGTCCCTGTAGTAAGTAATTACCTACAGTAAATGCAAGCATTTTAAGGCATTGACTGTTTACCATGTATTATCAGCATCGACAACGAGCAAAGGCCTGGTCTGCATCTGATACGACGACAAGGTCACAGCACATCCAAGGGTTGTGGCTCGATCGGCGTGCCTGGAATCCCACAGGGTGGTGAATCGCGAGAGAGTGATTGGTGCATGAGACAAGGTCCAATGGTGTACCCGAGATAGCGGCACGTTGAGGCGCCCAGGAAAGCTATTAGTGGAGGGAGCCAGCAAGGTTAGGATGCAAGCACCTATGACATCGCACCGGCGCCTGGGCACGCTGCACGCTCTGTGCGGATGCACCACGCCAGGACAACAAGACGGGACCGACACCAGCTACCTACATATACACTACAGTAGACCGGCCCGCGATGCTTGCTTTTCGGTGACGAATCGTCTGTCTCCTACCACGAATTGCATCCTCAGCCGACCGCGATTTATTTGCTCCGCTTAATTCGAATCCCGTTAGGCTCATAAAGGACAGGACGTTGGGCACGAAGAAAAACTCAAACCGAGCAATCCCGTCAGCCTACCATCTTATTCGGTTAGGTAAGTTCATTGGTCCCGCCCTGCTCAAAACTCTCCTGGGTCTTGTCTCATATATTCCATCATCGTCTGATCCCGTTTGCGACCCAGCCGACTGTCTACCTATATTTATCTTTATATGAAAGGCATGCCTCTCCTAAAGCTGAAGGGACGTGTTTCGGCTACCTACATTAGGTAATTGCATTCGTTTCACACCGAAGCTACCCGAAGGGATCACATCCAAACCGTCCACGCATTCCCGTCACCACGGGCAGGCCATTCCCATTCTACCTACCTGATACAAACCCATTCGCTTTTCGCTCAACAAGTCTATTTTACTCCTATTCTATCTTGCAAGCAGGCGCGCTCCGTCCCTTCGCACTTGGACTGGGAAGGACTATTTATATCTTCAGCATCTAAGTAAGTGAATGCAGGCCAATGATCTCAATTTTGAGTCGGCCAATGGTCACCATGTCTCCTCGCCTCTTCACAGCAGCACGTACAGTTGTACCACAGACGTAAATTCTTACGAGACAGTACTATTCTCGCCCCTCTACTTGATTTCTCCATACCGTTAGATATTCCGTACCAATCCCTCGTATCCGAGTAGAATCAAGTATTTGCCATCTCTATGTCTTCCGCAGTCTCACCTCTCTTTAAGTCCAGGTCTGTCGGCCTAGGGCTCGCACTCGCCCTAGGCGGCGCGTTGATTCTGTATCGAATGGCCAAGAGTCGAACCACCGTGCCGGGGCCGAGGGATCCCGAAGCCACGGACCCTGCCCTTCTACGGAACCATTCTGAGATTAAGTCCTTCAACGCAGCGCGGTCGGGCTTCACATTCCCAGGTATTCGCGTCTTCTATAGGCGCCACCCAAAAGCAGATGAGCTCCCAAAGGACCCGGCTCCGCTGCCGCTTCTGGTTTTCATCCACGGCCTTGGAGGCTCGGTTGCGCAATTCCATCCGCTCTTGACCAGCCTCTCTAATTCCGCGTCATGCCTTGCGATCGATCTCCCGGGCTGCGGCCGGTCTCAGTTTGCGCTGACTTCGTGGGATGCATACACGACTGAAAGTCTGATCGATCTCGTTGAGACTATTATCAGAGACTATATTGAGGATGGCCAAGGAGTTGTGCTCATTGCTCACAGTATGGGAACCGCAATTGCCGCCGACATCGCAAATAAAAAAGCCGCGCACCGTTTGTTACCCCCTCTAAACGTCACGGGTGTTATAGCTATCTGTCCCTTATCCGGCCCACCGCCAGAGACGGCAGTTCGCAATTTCCGCAGACTTCTATGGATACCTGAATTTATCTTCAACCTGTGGAGAGCCTGGGATAGGCGGGGCGGGCCTAAGAGCGCCAGCGTCAAGCGTTTCGTTGGACCCGGAGGCGATTTTGAAGCCCGTGAACTTCAAGATAGGTTTAATAGTCAAAGCCGAACCCCTGTGTTCCGCCGGATGGCCTGGGGCTCTCTACCGGTCTACGTCGACGGCAAGCCGACTGGAGGGCTCTTTGGAAACTCCAGTTGGGCGGATCTTGACGCGCCAGTCTTTCTTATCGGTGGTGATCATGACACTGTGACACCGCCAAAGGAGGTCGGGAAAATTGAAGGGATGCTCAAAGTAGCAGCGCATGGAGGGAATTTTGATGATAAGCACCACGAAGGCAATGCAAGCCACTCTGAAGGGAGCGCACTTGGCGAGGCAGCCGCTCCGGTAAATCCCAGCACCGCACCGCGGGAGCATCTGCCACGGTCTATAGGAGAGATTAGTCAAGACGACTTTACGCGCAAGAACCCTTTCCTAACAAGTGGCGAAGACTCCTTTGAAGATCCCACCACCCCTGGAGATCATCAAGACCTTGGTTCATTAAGTTATATCCCCTCGCAACCGATTCATCCCAGGAAACTGGTTAAATCGGCTCTTCTCCCGGCTGGACACGCCTTGATGTATACGCCAGCAACAGTACGAATACTAGCTGGATTGGTAAGTGACTTCATGAACGAGCATATCACCGGCCGCTTTTCACTGTAAGTATCGACTCCCTGCAAGATTGTAGTTGCGTTGTTGGGCTGATATTCTGGGCGATAGGGGTTGGCAACTACAGTATCTTTCACGCGAGGGCAAATGGGACGTCAAGAATTTGGCAAAGTGGAAAGGCGTACAACCTGTTTCTGAACCTATCGGCGGGGTTTTCAGAGCTTTAAAGACCCTACGAGAAGTGGATGAGGAGCATTGCCCGAAGGTATTTGCGGCTAAGTGGTAAGCTCGATGTCTGAGATTCCCATTTACTGGAATCCAGCTAATTGGCATCAGGGGCAATGAGATCAAAGACATTATTGACATCAGTCATGCTGATCCTGTGTATGACCCCCAAAGCTTCGGCGGTAGCATCAAGTATCACAAGTTCCCGACGGTATCGAAGATACCTCCCACCGACGCTGAGGTAGCAGGCTTTATCAGTCTCGTAGATAAGGTCCGCGAGGATCAGAAGCAAAGGTCGTCTTCTGAGGCAAACTGGAGCGATGATTACGTCATCGGCGTCCATTGCCATTACGGGTTCAACCGTACTGGCTACTTCGTCGTGTGCTACCTAATCGAGAGGTGCGGTTACGGCGTCCAGAAGGCCATCTCGACTTTTGCTGAGGCTAGACCTAATGGAATCCGGCACTCTCACTTCCTGGACCGTCTGTTCGTTCGCTATTCAGGTTTCAAGGAGTAGGCGAGTCTCTTTTCCCCTAGCACAGAGGAAAGTTAAAGTGTCTCGCTGTTAGGTGGGGGTTGGCTATTAAACATTCTCTATGTGAGCGTTTTTGCTTTTTGGAGGAAAAAAAGGATACCCTAGGTTGAACGAGCGATGTATGATAAGTAAGGGCCTCGGCTATTCATCTGATTAGGGGGTTCGGACAATATTGTTAATGTAACTACCGGATGGATTGGGTTCACAGCAGGGCTGTGGCGTCGGCGTATCGGACATAGATAGGCAAGGGAATTATTAAATCGATTTGTTTTTCATTGTTTAAGGCTGCTAGTGCTGGTGTAATCATACTAGCATGCGATATTTATTCTAGCGTCGTTTTCCATCGACGGAGAGTGGAACGACTGAATATCGGCGTCTGAGAGCTACCGGCACACCGTTTACGTCCAACTCTAGAGTCGGCCTCACTTACATTGCTACGGAAGCTGTCTTAGATGCCCGAGGCATACATATCAATGTGGAATGCCTGCGTAGATAGTTCAAGGTCGTCCGCCACTGCGGCATTCAACTTGATCACTGATCATTTCATCGATCAAAATACACGAAATCCTTCCTTGATAAGAATGCACCCACTAACTCCCATGAATCTGAGGTAAAGTGACCTTTACTTGTTTCTTTTTGCTGCTGGAAAAGGTGAGCACTATAGGGTAACCTAGCAAGTGCCCCAGAATTTTAGGAAGCGAATAATCATCACAATATCGATAGAAACATTGCCGTGTTTTTCGCGTACATAGTTAGCCTAGGAGCGGCCGAATTTATTGCCTTCATACCGATATAGTTTTCAAAGACACAAGTCACATAGCGAATACTGGTTCAGATGACAGAAGACCGGGAACATCCTACGACGTACCGACAGACTGGGACCCAATCTGAGACCAACCTTAAGAACCTGCATACCATGTATATAGTCATATGAGTGTGAGACGCTGTGCGAGACTTCAGCTCTGAGCCCACCCGTGCATTGTCTGATCATCCGAGACAACTATACGAGTACGGGGAGGCAAGAGGACGCGAGGTCGGCAACCGGAGGCGAGGCCATTCGGACATATAGACTGTACTAAGTGGACCTCCCAGTTCTTCGTAGCCCCCTTTGACCCCCTAGAAGATTATTGCAATTCGAATATCCTTCCAAGCCCTTCAAAGTTGTTACACTGATCTTTTGGGGGAAGTTGCCTTTGCCTTTATAGATTTGAACTGCGCGGCTGTATGATAGCTGATTTCGTGTGTGGCATTGTATCGGCCTGGAGTTCGAAGTAGAGCTATTGAGCCTCCTATTATTGAAGGATTAGATGCGGCTTTCGACCAATAGCGGCCTATCGTCAATATTGGCCCCCAACAGCAGTAGGACCAAGCTACCACAGCTCTACACGCCTTCATTCTCAGATCTGCCCTTTTGTCTTCATGGAGATATAGTACGGATTAGGCATACAGCCACCAGAGAACAAAATGTACTCGGACGACCTGGATACAACACACCCCGATGACTTCTGCAGGCCGCTGATCAAACACGCGATAAACTTTGTTGCTGCGGCGGAAGAAATCAAGAACTTGCCGACTAACTCGCAATCGAGAGGCTTACTGAGTAGGTACCTAAGTAGGTACCATCCTCATCCATATTACCTAGTAACTTTTATGCAAACGCTGAGTCTACTGCACTAGTGGTGGCCACAAGACAACTTCTTGAACTTATAGAACCTACCTACCAAAACCAAAGCTCTAATCCCCCCCAGTAGCCACACGCCAGCCCAGCAGAGTCTTTACTGTAGATGTTGTCGGTGAGAGGGGTTTCTTTCGATAGCCGTAAGACTGCCGGGACGATAGATGGCGATTTGAGGAATTAATCTCAGCCGTAAGCAAACGGAGGTCCACGGGTGTAGTAGGTAATCTTTTGATAAGCGCATGCAGTACTGTATGTAGAATACAGGTGCGTAATCGTGCGTGTCTGCGTCTCGATTACCGTGTGGTAGATGCCGATGGCGGTCGGTCTTGCAGCCCCTTGTCTACTCCGCTAACACAAAGCAGGTACGATAGTGGGTACGGGATCCAGACAACCCTGCGTAGTACACAGCAAGTACATCGGGTCCGGGGTTAGGCACTACCGACCTTAGACCGACTAGGAATGTCGAGGGACCCTAGTCAACGTCAACCGTTAATTTACCAGCATTACACTACTCCACGTTTCCAGATCTCGAGGACTTGTAGGTTACATATTATAGTTTACATAAGTCCGGCTTCCGACTACTATGGATGACAGATGACAGCAACCACTATTTAGCGATACACGACCACTCCCTTCTCTTATTCCCCTGCTTCTGCGGACATGTCACTTCTCATGGACCGACTCTCTGGCCGCCTCGATTTATCACACTCGCATAATGCGGCCCTTGATTAAGGGACCGGCGTCGGTTCTCGCTCTGGTGTCGCTTGCATCACTGCTTCTGCCAGATGCCGCTTGCGCCCAAGGTGACGGGAACGCCTCGGCCCTCCGCGATGCCGCCAAGTCGAGCTGGAGTGCATCGTCCCTTGAGCCTACCTGCGAATCGCGGACTGTGAACTACATCACCGATTCATTACCCCAACAATGCCTGACTACAGGTCCCATTGCGTCGATACCAATCTCCGACACTGCTACCGTGGCCACGACCACTGATACCCCCACCAGCGCCGACTCACCAGCCCACATCAGCCATGTCGTAGACGGCAACCCCGACCCCGAGGGAGAAGGCCTGAGCACCGGTGCCTTCATGACTTTTGAGGAATGGAAGGCCATGATGCTTGCCAAGTCTGGCTCTGACGCCCTCGAAGCAAAGCCACGTAGACAGAAGGATGGGCGTGCCGACGCCGGCCCTGGAGATGGCTTTGACAGCCTGGGCGATGAGGGCGAGATATCCTTCGACTTCGACGCCTATTCGGATAAGATCTCCGAGATCGCCTCCTCGGCACGCCCCCGCGAGCGCGAAAAGGAAACGAAAGAGCAGGTCGAGATGGTCACGTACGACGAAGGCTTCACATATTACCGGAGCAAAGACGCTGGCACCACATGCAAGGAGAGATTCTCCTACTCGTCCTTCGACGCCGGCGCAACGGTTAAGAAGACGAGCCCCGGTGCCAAGAACCCTACTGCCATCTTGGTAGAGAATAAAGACTCCTACATGCTGCTGGAATGTGGCAGGAAGAATAAGTTCTTCATCGTCGAACTAAGTGATGTGATTCTGGTCGACACAGTCGTCATTGCCAACTTCGAATTCTTCTCCAGCATGATACGCCAGTTCAGAGTCAGCATCAGCGACCGCTATCCCGTCAAGCTAGACAAATGGAAAGTTTTGGGCACCTTCGAGGCCCGGAATTCGAGGGATATTCAGCCCTTCTTGGTCGAGAGCCCCCAAGATTGGGCAAGATATCTACGGGTCGAGATTCTTAGTCACTACGGAAATGAATATTATTGTCCCGTGTCTCTGTTGCGTGTCCATGGGCTCCGCATGCTCGACTCTTGGAAGCAAGTTGACCCATCTGAACTTGAAGGCGAGGATGAAAGCCCTCCTTCCATATCGCAGCCCGTAGAGGAGATTGTTGAGATCGTCGATGAACCGCCAGTAGAAACAGAGGCCATAGAACCTATCCGTGCTGAGAATTACACCGTACTTATGGAACAGAGCTGCTGGATGCCCTACTGGGATGGATCTTATTTCGAGTACACCTTTGCCCGTTGCAGTGACTGTGCCCGAGCAGATGGTCCGGATTTTAACGTGCCTATCGTCAGCAAGGGGGCACACCGAACAGCTCCAATAGAACCTCAGTCTACTGGTTTTGACGACCGGGCCATTTCCGCCATGCCAAATTCTTCCGCTGCAATGACCACAGCAAGACAGACCGCAGAGTCATCAGCAGATGTACCCAGACCCAGCTCCTTGGAGCGGCCTACGAGCCCCGATATTAGTATGCCGACTCCATCCTCGTCAGGGTCGAGAGACAACGCTTCTATCGTTGCCGCTAGTTCTCCAACGGCACAAACTATGAACGAAAATGCAACAATACAAAATAATCCTAAAAGCAAATCTTCAGCTTCGACCTCCATTAAACCCCCGTCATCGAGGTCCTCGACCAAAGCCTCATCCGGGTCGCAGACCACGGTCCGCACCAAGACCAGCACAGCAACTTCACCGCCACCACCCACACCAACGGTACAAGACTCGTTCTTCAAGGCTCTAACGAAGCGTCTGCAGATTCTGGAGTCTAATAGCACTTTGTCCCTCCAATATATAGAGTCGCAGTACAAATTTCTCCATGAGGCTCTCGCTAAGCTCGAGCGCAAACAGATCGCCAAGGTCGACCTCTTCCTCGACAAGCTAAACAATACAGTCCTGGGCGAACTTCGCGAAGTCAGAACACTGTATGATCATATCTGGCAGTCTACCGTCATTGCGCTCGAATCGCAGCGCGAACAGACCGAGCACGAAATCGTGGCCCTGAGTACGCGGGTCGGCGTCTTAGCCGACGAGGTCGCTTTCCAGAAGCGCATGGCCATTGTGCAGAGCGTGCTCCTGCTCGGCTGTCTCGTGCTGGTTATATTCTCTCGTGGCTTTGCCGGCTCTGCCGTAGAGGCCTACTACCCGAGTCAGTTCCTCGCCTCGTCGTCATCCCGGCTAGCCTCCCCGGTTCTCCCATCTACACCAAAGGCACACATAAAAGGCGCTCGGCCAAGCATGGGCTTCCCCGGGGACCAAGGCTCAGCCAATACGCCACCTACAAGGACCCGGACGGGGAGCCATCGTACACAAATTGGGCTACGGGTCAATGACGGCCGTAGTTCCAACCGGACCCCTGAAGCGCAGAGTCGAGCCGGCTCTAAGGGCGCCGATTCAGATTCTACACTGCGGCCGCCGACGCCAAACAGGACTCTTTCAGATTCTTCGGGCTTAGACTTCCAGCCGCCTACTCCGTCTAGCATAGACGACATGGCCTACGATTCCGAGCCGGTCATAACCCCTAATGACTATTTCTCAGCCGCTACGAGCGTGAGTGGCGACTCCTCGGTAGGAGGCGGGGAAGGGGAGGAGGTATCTGGGGTATACACCGAGATGCTGGCGAGGCAGGCTGAGAGGCAACTCACACCCACATCGGACGCAGAGACATCCGAGTATATAATTACACGGTCTGGCAGGCCCGGTCTGACGCATTCTGGCTCCACGCGGAAACCCTTACCCGCTTTACCGGAAGATCCGGATTAAGCCGGTCAACTACGAATAATTTAGAATACCTACCCAGCTTGTTTTTGTAGCGCATGTATACTAAAAAGAGTAACGGATATGAATGATGACGAAGACACAAAGAATCTCACTAGCGCGAATCATTCCTCACTTTACTGACTGGCTGTATCCATGGGTGTGAAAACAACGCTTTTATATTTCTGTTAACCGCGATATTACCACTTCATACCAAGCCACACCAGCTGTACTGAACTAAAGCATTGCATAATCATCGCACGTCGCCACTACCTCACTTGTTAGTTCAAGCAAGCTTCTCCGTTGAGGTACAAAGAGAGTGACCCAATTTCACGCCAGACAAGTGCCGACCACCTAATCACTCGGTCGTTCAGTCACTGTCACGCCCGAAACGAACGGAAGACACCGGAGGGGTAAAAACAGGGCTTATAAAAACCGGAAGAATACTACAGTGTGTGAATTCGTCTGTCCTGCCTCTCTGGGGTTCAATGCAAGTCTTATATGCGCGGGGGAGAGTGTTTCCCTCGACTGGCAACAGCATCATGACTCGACATGGGATGTAAGATGCTGACTAGGTTGTGTCCGAGAAGGCTTTGTAGGAAATGAGCCCATTTCATACGAATCTCTGACGTGAAAGGCGTATTCGGGAAGACCAGTAATGCAAATCAAAGCGATTTATATTGATATTCGCGTTGATTTTGCGACTTGACATTTGCGGATCTTAGAAAAGACCATGGTACTTATGTCTCTTGAAAGCACCGCTCCCAAAGTCTTTGATCTCCTACATTCCCGTTAAGTTCAATGCGCAGCAAAAATCTCTCCTGGTTGCCCCATAAGCATAGAGAGTGTCTCAGATCTGTACCTGAAGTTTCTAAAAGACCACAGCATCTTCTGAACCTTGGTACCATGTTGAATTGTTGCCGAATGGGAAGATAGCCATCCTGCGTTCAACTTTGGAGATCTGGATCGTGAGGTCTTCATAATCAGCGCTGCGGATATTGTCAAGACCATGGCCATTATGATCTATGCAGTGCATCATGTTCAACCGCCACCCATGATAGTATGTTTGGCGTGTCGCAAAAAAGTTCCGCTCTCGTCTTCATAGTAGACAAGGCCACCAAATGCCCAGGGTTGAGCAAATACAAGGATGTTTGTGGAAAGTGAAGTACCAAAAATAGGGGTTGCTCTAATTGATGAAATCGCCATAGAACGTACTTGTCTTCCTCGACGGCGGGGCATCCTCTACACCTAAGCTGTCCGCAAGGGTGTTCCTTGAGCCTGCCGTATGGGATAAGAGTGCATTTGCACCGCCGACCGCGCATGGCTTAGAGCTTAGGGGTCCGGAAGTTATAAACTTATAAACACCGTTTAAGAGACCAGGCCAAGGGGGAAATGGCCCAAGTATAGACTCGCTTGTAGCAAGGAGGGTACCGTAAGACTCCGTATAGAGACCTGAGAGCGCGTTTGGCATCAATAACCCTTACGTTTACAAGCTAGGGTTGGTCTCTTGCTCAACGCCAGCGCCGATAGATGGTCACGAGGAGTAAAAGCTATGATGCAAAGCTGCATCATAGTCAAACTCCTCAGCCTCTGCCATCCGGGTACCACGGTCGAATTGCGAGCGTCTACGGCGTTGTTCGTCACGGAAGTGCTGTCCTGCATTGGGAGTAAAGAGACCTGTGGACTCATTAGAAGGGCGAGCTCGTGACTCAACATAGTGTTCTCGAGTCGTACCAACATGCTCTGCGTTTTCGCAGCTTCGCTTCATCTTGGACTGGTTGTCTGGTTCGGGGAAGGCCTCTTCTTGGCCAACAAGGTCTGGACACGGTCCGTTCAACGTGTAGTACAACTAAGTGACATTATCGTTAATTAGGAAGTCAGCTAGTACATTGATTCTACCTCACCTTAGGTCTATAGTGTGCAGCTTCCAACATGACTGAGCTATTGCGAAATTTCTGGACGAGACAGTCTTTTCCTTGGATCGCTGGCCAATGGGTTAGCGTACATTGGCAAAAACGGCAAGTGGACGGCGAGCCAACTTACTGGCATATGAGATTTCAGCAACTTTGTCGCTCTTGAAGCAATTCCAACGTTGATTACCCCTTGCGCTCACGAACTACATTCATGTCAACCCAGAAATCTCGAGAGACCAGGTTTCCTAAACTCACATCGATGATATCCAATGGCTGGGAAGAGAGTTAGCTGACACTAAGACAATAAACAAAACATAGTTAGTGGCACTTACATCCACGAAATTGATGAATGCGTAGCCAACGCTACACGGTAAATTAGTTGCCACCTCTTCTACTCAGATGAGAATAACTTACTTGCAATCGTTTGCAAAGTCGATGCGAAGATACATGAAGTCATACTTGCCCCAACTTGATTCATCCACGATTCTCTTCAACATCGCTTGATCGACTTTATTGGGTATATTTCGCAACATGATCTATTAAGGATTAGCAGTGCCCCCCTGGTGGGTATACGAGGCTCTTACAGTTGTGCGAACATCAGTTCCTTCTCTGATGCGGTTGACATCAACATGGTTGTGGCTATTTGTCTGCTGATAGTAAGGAGTTCTAGAAACTCGAGTAGCATTCTGTCGGCGATTCAAACCCGGATATTGGCGTGGAGCGATCATATCACGCGGAATATAGGCGCTTCGAGGTGCAACAGGACTGAGAAACGGATATGCTGCCGATGAGAAAGCTGCAGTATGGGATCGAGAAGGCAGATTGTCGAACACGTAAGGTGGCGTGGTCATTGGAATACCGTGGTATAAAATGGGCAGCATTCCGTAAGTTGGCTGCATCTGTAGCCCTGACGAACGTACCGGGGTACTGAGAAGGGCATTCGCATTGTTCAAAGCTGGAACAGCGGATTGAGATCGTGACATGCTTAATCGTTGCAAGTCCTGGACGATATCTGATCCCGTCGTTGAAGTCCGAGCAGGACTAATCACACCACTATTGACGGTACCGTATGAGGGGATGTCGGGCCGATATAACGCAATGCAAAGTTGAAAGCCGCCCTGTTTCTCTTGTTAGTGTGGATTCCATCAAAATATCACGACAAAATACCTCAATAATTGCATTGTTGAAACGCGCTACAGCTTTCAGAGAAACGTCATTGTCGCAGTACTCCGCGATTGCACTGAAGAGACTGCCCTCGGCACCAGTAGTCAATTCAGGCTTGAAAGCAAAGAGATCCCCCTCATCTTGTAAAAGTCTTTTCAGGGCCTGTTCCAGTCGCTGACGGTCCATTAGGATGGCTGCTTGCGTTGCAAAGACGTTCAAGTAAAGCTGGCCTTCGTGGACGGTTGGAAGGCCTGATCCGGGTTCGACGGCCTGTCTTTGATTAGACTGATACTTATCGACAATAACGCATGAATATTTACCTGGGCAAACTCCCGAGGGCCAATGTAGTTGACAAACCAACCCCTATCGGATGTGAGGGTGAGGTTTGAATATGTGGCACAAGAATCTCGGATATTGACGAAACGAACAAAAACCTTGTCTCCGATCTGGTCTTCGGCGATCTGTCGACTTCCATGCATTTCGAGTCCAGCAGATTCGAGGTCCTAGAAACCGTTAGCATGACACATGTATGGTAAATATTTTGGTCAGTACCGATAAATATGAGCCCACATCATGAGCACGGAGCCGACGGCCGGGATCAGCGATGATCAGGCATCTTGACATGTTCGTATCCGTGCTGAGGATGGCGTGAGCGAACTTCACTTGCTGCGGGATTGTAATTGATTGCTGATCGGGACCTCGGTTGCCTGTGGTATCATCCTTTTGTTGCCCAACTGGCTCAGCCACCGGGCCATTATGAAGGACACTGGGATATGGCAGGAAAACAGATGCAGTGGGCGACAGCTTTTGTGTTCTGTTGGCACCGATAGCTGATGAGGACACAAAGGGGTCTCGCTCTGAATGCAGGTTTGTTCGAACGAACGAGCTCGGAAGCTCCAAAGTACCTCGGGCGTTTGGCGCGAATCTGAGGGTTCGGTTTTCTTGAGTCCTAACATTCAGAGAATGTGGTGCCTTAGAGGATTTGGCGGAACCGTCCTCGGGAGAAAAGGCTGTCAGGCGAGTTTCTGGTGTACCTTTGAAGGAATCTGCTGCACCGCTAGATGAATGGGGAGAGGCCGGGTTGAAATGCCCTTCACGGCCGGAAGGATTTCCGCTCATCTTGGATTTTGATGTCCTGATCGTGTATAGAACCAGTTTATTCTGTGGTTTAAACACCGAAGCGTTGGAGCAAAGGGCTGGGGTAGTTGTCACAACTACTGTCGGCTTCTATTGACGTGGCTCGCTAGCTTTGGCGTAAGTTCTTACCGGTTCCCTGTTGATTGAAGTGCAATTAGTATAATTTTATCCAGTAGGGGGCAATGAGTCTGGACTCTGCTGTGATTCATAAGGGCTTGCTTAGATTATTCCTGATTAGGTGACTGACCTCGAACGTGTTAATCCAGAATATTGCTGGCTCAAGGAATAGGCCTGTAATAAACCATTAGAATCTTGAAATCATGGAATAAATAAACAGGCACAAATTGCGATCAATAGGTCGTAGAAGAATAGTGGTTGAACGAGGGCAATGTGTGGGGCAATGTGAAGAAGTTGTGGGTTGTGTGATGCTCTTGAGGCTCCTTGAATAGACATTGGCGACAAATCATCTTGGTGACAGTTGCTACCCCAACAAAAGATCTGTTTCTCGTTGGGACAGTAATGAAGCGGTAAAAGGGAACCAACTAGAGGTTGCACTGGGCAAGAAAAGGCTGGACTTGAGTTTGGTTCGCAGGAGGCTCTTACTTAGGAACTAGTGCAAAGGGCACTTCCAAAGGTTGATGGTTGGGCTGTAGTCTCGAGCCTAAGACAGGTAATAAGTATTTGGATGAAAGGATAAAGAAGGCGAAAGATGGGAGAAAAGTGATAGGGTAGGCATGCAAAGCTTTACCTGTTGAGTAGAGCTGATAGGCAACATGCAAGTCAATGAAGACAAGTACGTAGATGTTGACTTGTAGGTACGCAAGTATGAGGAAGATGTGCGTCAATAAACGAGGGAGTTCCGAAAGGTGCTGACCGAGTGTCACAAATAGAAAGTGGCTGGGAAAGATGTGAATGTGACTGATGTCTTTTGCCGAAAATAAAAAGAATGGTGTTTAGTGCCAGAGCACAAAATCGCCTGGACGATGTGGTTGACTTGCAGACAAGATCTGGGTTTGGCGGTAGATATAATAATAGATTTGCACCCCTTTGTTGTGAATGGCGTCTGTGATTATATAGCCAGCAATGCTGCGCAGTGGCCTGCTGGTCAAAGCTGTTTGCTTGCAATCAGATGCTTGGTGACAATAGGCAAAGAAATAATTGTAGATTCAAACGTAGTCACAAGGAGAGGCTGGATGACCAGTCTAAGCTTTAGTCAGTTTACCGGTTGAGAATGCATACGATGCGGGGTGGGTAGACGAGGACCAACGAGTGGTTGTCAAGGGCTTAGTCCTCCGCACAAGATCTAAGAGACAGCTGAAGGCCTCTGGTCTGGAGATGCCTGCAAGGAACCTGGCTGTAGAGGGCTTGTACTGAATTGTACGATAGTTGACGTCCTCCAAGTTAGGTTTGAGGAGGTTGGGAGGCCGGATGGGAAATACTACGGACGACCCCAGAAATGATTTGTGTTAAAGTAGGAAGAGGAGGAATGACTAAGGTGTATAAGGAGTCGAGGAAACGCAGAAGTCTTCCTGCGCGGATGAGGTCCAATCTAGTGCTGGCGGGAGGCAGAGGAAGCAGAGGAAAGAGGAATTCCACAGCGAACAGACTTCAAGCCGAGTTGAGTCTGGTCTGACCTACGGAAGAAATTCATGGTGGCACAAACTTTATTGCTCAGAAATGTCTGGCGGAAGGGGCATCATTTGGTGTGAACCAGGAAGGAACCCACAGACCTCGACGCAACGGAAACAACTATAACTAAGGCATTGCATTACCTACCTGCTGGAAGAGCCTTAATGGACCGCCCGTGCCTTCCATTTACGTATTATCCGGATTACTTTCTCGCGGTCATTACGTTATTACATCTGTCTAGGCGTGATTGACTGCTCATTGAATGGCGAAAGGCATGTGGTCAATGCTTAAGATTCCTCTAAGTTTGGTCCGTACCAGTTACTGGAAAGAAGCATTGGAGCCGTAAAGGAGCAGAGGCCGAGGTTCACCAGTATTAAAAACACCTTGATGTTGTTCTACTAGGCCGTCTATGATTGCGATTGCATTCGGCACTACCACATCCAAAAAAATATGTTGCATCTCGGCCCCTTAGTTAATAAACTGGCTTTTCTGGCTGCAATAACGCATTTGTATCTCGCCTCTATGTGTGCAAATGCGCCTTCTCTCTTTATACTTTCTAACTGGATGCTCTTTTGACGTGGGCTGGTCTGGAATGCACCCGGGGCAGGTCTGATCCGACTGGAGTCTCGATACATCATTCGCACCGCAAGCAATTACGCCTGAGATGAATTTGTCATTGTGAGTCGTGGAGTGCAGGTAAAGACGCCTGTTCTTTCGGTTGCTTTCGTTGGAGAATGGGTGTTGGTGCTCGAGTGTCGTCACGATCCACGCCTTCGGTATGTTGATGTATGAGCACGGACCGCCATGTGGCTGTAGCTGGCCAGGGACAGTGGTCAGCAAACGGACTGATCAATAAGAAAACCTCGAGGCTTATAAATCTTGGATTCATTTCTGTCTACAGGTTACATATAAATAAGATGGTGTCGCCGAGGAGGTAAGTTGTAACTATTGCACTAAGGCACGCTCACCCCGAGGACGAAACGAACTATTCCCTAGATCTATTACCACCGAGTTCCCCTTAAGATCAGTTGCTCCTAAAATCATGTCAGGCATTATTCACAACAAGGTCTTTCTGGTAGGCTTTGTGTCGAATGTTTCGCTGCCACCATACTTCAGAGACCTATTTGGAACTGCCGAGGAGATTCGTGCGAAACTTGACGCCGATCACGACCGTATCCAACGCGCTGGTATCACACCCGTCTCATTTGAGCTCAACCCGCTAGAGATAGAGAAAGGACTTACGGATCTGGGAGCGCTTCTTCGAGAAGGAAAATATGACGCTATTGGAATCGGAGCTGGTGTGAGGCTCAACCCCGACTACTCGGCCCTATTCGAAACCATAGTCAACTTGTGTAGAACTATCGCGCCAAGCGTTCCACTTATGTTCAACAACGGACCAGGTGGGAGCGTGGAGACCCGTGAGTGACGTCTGGGGTTATCCTCCCGAGCCTTGTAGACTCTTACAACCCCTACATAGTTTACTAATGCTGACTTATGATGATTGAAGTGGAGAGAGTCCTCGGAGTACACATTCCGTAGGTACGGAAAT
The DNA here is from genome assembly GCA_022495125.1 of Xylaria acuta. NCBI lineage: Eukaryota > Fungi > Ascomycota > Sordariomycetes > Xylariales > Xylariaceae > Xylaria > Xylaria acuta. Next base: position 424,570 of record MU383110.1, read on the forward strand.
AGTGGCGGGTTAATGACCGCGAAGCAAGAGCCTTCTTCATGTATTAGACCTCGAGGTTCTAGAGCCGTAACATGACCGAAGTATGGGCAGGAAAGGTTAGCCGTCTGGACGTCTTCAATAACTTATAACGATATCATGTAGTGTACGATATAGATAGGCGGTGTGACGAAAATGCCACTCTTCATATAATCCTTTTGGCCCATCGTTCCTCATTATGAACGTCTGAGTTGTTATGACGAAGGTAGCTATATACATATGTAGACCATCAGGGTTAGAGGAGCTATCGATGTGAATTGCGGTTATTTATATATTTACCACAAGCTGACAAGTCTTCGATTCCAGGTTTTCAATTCGTTAGTCTGCATCTCGCAATTATTCAGACTACTCAGTTATGCCCGGGTAGTTTATGGTCAGTACCGGCATTCGACATTTTGCCATGTGCAAATGGGGAAGAGGGGGCAGCTCACGGTTGTCAGCTGGCTCGTGGTATAACCCCTTTGCAATGTCTCGGGTCATATTTCGAGGTGACTAATTACCTACATAGGTAGGTTTCTTTCGTTGTAAAGGCGGTAATATGCCTCACATCTTACGAAACAGCGAAAGAGTTAGGATAATTGAAACTGATGTGACAAGCCACGCGGATATTTGGATAGCCTATCAATAAGCTATCCGTAGGTTGTACCTTAGTACGTGGAACTTGAAGCTTACGAGCCGCAACGCCAAAACGTGGGGTGTTCTACCTAATCCACTTTGTCGGCACAGGTACCTAGGTACATAATCTGTAGTAGATCCACTACCTCATCTACCTGTTTATCTACATAGGTACCTGTTTAGATACCTACACTGCCTAAGAGATACCCAGGACTAAGTCCGAGACGTCACAAAGCTCCAATGTTGCATTACATCTGGACGGACTCCTTTCTGTACTTACTACGGTATGAACAAACACTCTTGATGGCTGCTACTCTTATTACAGAAATACCACGACCGTCTAGTGTAGAGTAGATTAACCTGGGGGATGCGACTTGCGCCAGGCCCGCACGACGAACACGACACCCGCGACTCCCAGTCTCATTACCTCCAATAGACATCGCTCCGATTCGAACGAAGCATTTTATAAAGCCCTCCATCCCCATTGATAGGTTGAACCGTCGTACCGAACATGCCGCGCAAAGCGCAGAGCTACGACGATTACGGCTCGGCCGTCCAACAGATCATCCTCTCCACCACAGACGCCGAGTTTCTCGACCAGCTCATCCCCGTCCTGAAAGACGCGACGAGCACCGGTCGATCAAGCGCCCTTACCCAGAACTTGTCCCAATATGCCGATGATAGAGAGGTCGAGATTGAGAGGATAGGCCTGACAAAGCACGAGGAGTTCCTGGGCTCGGTCAATCAGCTCCAGAATGTGCGCGAGCGAACCGTCGCCTTGACGGCCGATATCCTCGAGCTGAATCAGTCCATACAAGCCAGCACGGAGAAGCTGGCAGCGCAGAAACAGGCACTCGTAAACACCCGCGCTGTGCGAGAAAACATCTCGTCCGTGTCCGAAGCATTGAAAGAGTCCTCGAAGATCCTGCATAGCGTCAATAATGCCCACGAATTGATTCGAAAAAAGAAATACTATGGCGCGCTCAAGTCGCTCGACGATCTCCAAAATGAATTCCTCATTCCCATAATACAAAATCAATACGCTACACAGCACCGCTTGGCTGATCTGATCCAGAAGTCTATTCCAGCTTCTCAGAAGACTATATCCGAAGCCGTCATGACAGATCTTAACACCTGGTTGTTTCGCATAAGAGAAACCTCCCAGTTTGTGGGGGAAGTGGCTTTTTACCACACAGAGACCCGGCGGTCGCGCCAACAAGAACGGGTACAGCAGAATGAGTTTTTGGATCACTTCAGCCTCAATTCAGCCATTGAACTGGTCTTTGATGAAAGCGAAGAGTTTGATGTTCTAGATAATGACGAACTACAGGTACGAGTCTCAGGGTTGTCCATTTGTTTCAGCTGTACTGACATAGTAAGAAGGTCGATTTCACACCTCTATTCGAAGCCCTACACATTCACGAGGCGCTAGGACAGAGTGACAAATTTCGATCCGAGTACGGGGCTACGAGAAGGCGGCAGAAAGAATTATTATTACCAAGCTCTATATCCTTGACAACTGACGATGAACGATCATTGAGTAGCTTACTAGAAGGCATCGCTGGCTTTGCTATCATTGAGAAGGCGACAATGCGACGAGCCCCCCAATTACGCACGGCGATTGATGTATGTTTCCCGTGTATATGCTTCAGAACTCTGCTGATAATTCTATGCAGGTTGAGGAATTGTGGGATTCCATGTGCGCGACAGCCATATCCTTGGCCTCAAGGGCTTTGAGTGACATCCATAATGCCGAAGTCCTTGTGCAAATTAAAGGAGCATTTGCTCTCTTTATACAGACTATGGAGGTAAGGAACCCCTCATAGAAGGCTCCATTTTTTAACACCGTGTTGTAGGGATGGGGTTACTCGGTTACTCGGCTTGACGACTTCTTGGTAATATTGTTCGATAAATACGCCGAGCTACTCAAGCGGAGATTTAGCGAAGACTTCCAAGAGGTACAAATACAACGATGCTATCTCAGGGGCCTAGCTAACACTATATAGATTGTATCTACCGACGACTACATGCCTATGGCTATCAACTCGAGAGAGGAATATGAAAAAGTCGCTAACGTCAGCTGGTTTGCTCAAGATCAACCTATTGAAGAACTAACGTCAGTCTGCCCTCCAAGTAAAACGCTAAGAACTCAATTCTAACTCCTTGAAGATTCCCCTGCGTCCTCCCATTCTCCCAGATGTATCCACTGTGTTGTATCGACATTAGGAATTTCCTCAACCAGTTCTACTTCTTCTCAAACGACTACTTTCAGCATCCGACCAAGATCGACGATACACTGCGAAAGGCAAGTCCCTGTTTGGCGAAGGCCTCAACGAAATACTAACTCATTAAATAGTCTTTAGATGAGCTGCTCACGGAGAAGGTTTGCAAGTCGTTGGTTGAACGCCTCAGTTCACAGTATCCTGGGCAGATCGTGCAAATCTTGACAAATTTGGAGCATTTTGAAACCGCCTGCCAGGAATTAGAACAACTATTGATTCGAGCGCGGTCCTCAGGCTCCGCAGGTGGCCCGCTGACTCTTGCTGCCACAGAGCAATTCCGGGAGCACAAGAAGACAGCCGAAAAGCGTATCTTCGAGCTGGTTAATTCCAAGATCGATGACCTTATGGAGACAGCCGAGTACGATTGGATGGCTCCTACTCCACCTTCAGAGCCAAGCAGCTACATACAGACCTTGACTACCTATTTATCTAACATCATGAGCACGACGCTGTTGGGCTTACCGCGCGAGATCAAAGAACTTATCTACTTTGACGCGCTTAGCCACGCGGCAAGCAAAGTACTTGTCAGTGATTTACCGTGACGGCCTTTCCATAGCTTGAGCTAATAGCAAATAATTATAGGCGCTCCCGCTCTCCCCTGATGTTAAGAAGATCAATCCCAACGGTGTCGTCGCCCTGGCCCAAGACGTCCAGCACCTAACAGACTTTGTTGACGGTCTTGAGAACGGATTCATGCTGCGGTCAAATCTGGACGAGCTAGAGCAAACTATCCAGCTACTGCAATCAGAGAACACGGACGAGTTCTTCGATGCCTCGACGAGGAACAAAAAGTACGGCCGTGTCGACGCAATGAATGGCCCCATTCTACTCGAGAAGTATGCATCGCCCCACACGCAGAAGGTCTGTAAAATACTACTAACAAACCCACAGGCTTACACAGCAGATCTCGAGTACGGGGCCGACAACTCAGCGCTTTGCAAACTTTTCATCCAATTTGTCGTCCCGTTTCGGGTCCAACAAATAAAGAAGATGCTCAGTGACAAGCTGAGCCCAACCACCTTTGCCTGCGGCGTCCTACGTACGGAGTTGAACGTCTTGAGATTGATGATAAAAAGAGAAACATAATCGACTACATTTTCTTCGACTGATATTGAGTACTACATTGAGCATCGAGATAAAATCATAGATACTTATTTCCCGGGGGCGTATGCCTCGCCGTCACCTGGAAAAACAAAGAAGAATCGCCAATACGCCATACCCCTAACGAATGTGAATCATACCAAGACGAGTTGACATTGGCTGGAAATTCACTCGAAGAGAAGCCTCTTATTCATCGTCATTCAAACAAGTCCGCCATGAGCTTCATCCTGTTTCGATCCTTGTGGTTCCTCTGACTCGTCCTGGTTTGCAACTTGTATGGGAGGATGGAAGACCGACTGTGCCTCGGTGCCCTGAGCGTCCTACTGCTGCTGTGGCATTCCTGGATACCCATACATGTTTTCCATCTCACTATACATAGATTGTGTTGGTTGTTGTCCGTACGGTGCCCCCGGTGCCCCAGTTTGTACCTGGTTGTACATAGGCGGGGGGCGGTACTCCTGATCAGGCGAGATGCCGTGTGCGCCCATGTAGTCCGGTGCCATGTGGTTTGCCGCACCTGGCATACCGTGCTGACCGGGCATCTGGCTACCCGCGCCGGCGGTTGGTACGCCTGGCGCTGACTGCGACTGGGCCGCAGGGTTGGGCCGCTTAGGATGGGTAGCCTCCTCGCGCGGGACGATGTCGATCAAGAAGTCGAACATGTCGCTCTTGGCAAGGGCGGAGGCAATGTCGGACCGTTGCAGAGTTCGCCGCTTATTCTCCTCAGCGTGGATCCAGGCACGCATCGTCAGCTCCGTAATAAAGATATCACATCCTTTGGCAAATAGAATGGGGGCTTCCGCCGAGATCATCTTCACCTCCGGGTCGGCCTTCATGACTTTCTTGATGCGGGCTAAAGGGAGCTGGTGTAATTTATAGTCGTGGGTATCAGTCTCTAATTGGTTGATGGTCTGTTGCCAGTAAGTCGTGAGGATATCCTTGTATTGACCATGTAGACCCTGGTGTACGTTGGCCCAAGGACCCGTGTAGAGCTCGGCGGGCGCGAAGCCGGAGTTTGCTAGCTGTGTGGGCAAAGTCAGTCACAAATAAGTCGAGTGTACGGGCTGCAAAATTAGAGAAGGAAGAAAGAGGAAAACGGAAATGATGTTCGATCTGTGGGACTTACAGCGGCACTGGCACCTGGAAGTAGTGATGGTTAGCGACGTCGCACGAAGGCGAGTGGGCTCGCGACAAGATGGTACATGCACTTACCATAATGGCCTCCGTGACGTGTATCATACTCGATTGTGCCTCCCGATGTGCCTGCTGTTGCAGACCCACCGGCTGCCCGTGATGATTGCGGGTGGTTTGTTGATGACTGGTCCATGGTTGAAGACAGGAAAGCGCCAAATGAGCGTGGACAGACAGACGGCCAGCACCCTCCGTTTAGCTTCAATAAAGTACTCGAATCACGACGACCAGCGTCACTCAGTCCTAACTACTTCCGTGTATATTGGCGTGCGCGCAGAACTGTGTCACAGCCGATGTCGCTGGTTTGGCAGCCGAGAGCAACGGGTTTCGCGTGCTGTCGCGAGCAGGTAGGCCGATGCCTTCGCGGGTCGATGTCGAGGTTTCGCGACGGTACGTACTGTGTTCCGCGCCGACTCCGTTTCCCCGAAAAGCGACAGACGCACGACACACAAAGTATCACGCTAACAACGGGTGCGGACGGGGCGGGGGCGAGGGCGAGGGCGAGGGCAAGGGCGAGGGCGGGTGGCAGGGTGTGACTATCGATGCGCCTTAATAATGTAGTGACGCCTGGAGGGGGGATTATGTGTGTTTGAGGTCGGATGGGCGGTCTGGCTGGGTTGATCTCGCACCTTGTCTTGGGCTGTTGCATGCGACACAAAGCGAGGGCTGCTGCTGCTGCGGCGCGCGCGTCGCCCAGATGGCTATGTTATTTTGTGCGTCCTACCTCAGGTGCAGGACAGTCAGTGATGTAACGAATGAGCTCTCCCAATGGCCGGAGGCTCGTTCAATGGCGGATTGGCGGGATTGATTGGCTGGAGGAGGGGTTTTTGGTGCTGGAGTGGGCAATCGGGGGAGATACGGCGAGGTTTTAGGTTAAGGTTAGGTATTTAGCTGGTGCGGAGGGAGTGGGGTCGCTTTTAGGTTGCTTTTCGCGGACGGGCCAATCGGGCTCGGTAATCCTTTGCTTTTCCTTCTGCTGCTCCCGCGGTTAAGCTTCTCTGGGGCAACGCTTCCCTTTTCGTTCAGGTACCTCCAAATCCTGATTCTCTGTTGGCCGCAATCTTGGCTGTGACCGTTGCGACGGGCGGCTCAATCCGAGCGGGATCACACAGCGACGAAGTACCCCCGAGGTAAGATCAATCGACTTGGGAAGTTGCACAGATTGCCGCTACCCTCTCTCTAATCATTCCTAGACTGTCCTTTGATCATCAAGCTGCGGCTGGCGGTATATCATATGCTCTTTCGAGCGCCGCAAGATATTGGCGATGACGCAAGGCTCGTGTGTATGGTAGGACGGGTCTTCAAAGTGCCCAATAGGCAAGTCTCCCGAACGCGGGTTGGGGGCGAAACGTAATGTCGGTCAGCTTCAAGCAATTGGCATTAAGCAGCGAATGGCGTGCACTGGCTTTCAATGGATTGATGTTGATGAGAGGCGAGGAAGCAACTGATACCACTGAGGAAGAGGATTCCCATTCCATCTTATCAAGCTTGTAGTTGTTATCTTCTGTACAGCTCAGTGGTGACCAGGCTGACAGCTGAGTGTGTGGGAGGTATGCGCTGGCAATGTGGTTGGGCAGAAACGCATCATCGTCAACCCGTCTTCCAACTGTCGAAGATCTGACAGTGTTGTGATTACGGCCTACCGGCTACCTTAGGCAGTGTATATACACAGCACGCTGGGTGAACCTACATAAGTCTACGCATACACAATGCACGTCAGGTATACATGAATGCAATCTCTTCCAGCTGCATGCCCCCTGCCAGCTTTCAGGTACTGCTATTCTCGGGCCTTGCTTACTCGCTATTTGGTCGGCAACAATGTTGAGGACACCAAGGCCTTATGCATTCGACCGCTGCTGTCATACACCTCGGCAAACCATTTTCTATTTCTTTCATTTCGATGTCAGCCCTATTTCCTCTGGAGTAACGTACGTAGGCTCTTTTGCGAGAACACAGCTCTTGAGAGGTATGTATCCATTGGTAGCAATTGGGCAGAGATGGGAGTGTATGCAAAATGTCGAACACAGTTGCCAGGGCCTCAACCGGAAGTCAAGCAACCGGCTCTCTTGGGAACTGAAACGGGCTTAGGCACCTTTGGCCCAGCCACACTTTGGAGAAGAACACCGCCACATACCGCCACACACTCTCTCCATGAGGTGCCACAAGTGGGGTGGCTCCATCTACACAGTAAAAAGCCCAAAAAATTTATTGCTGGAAGCTTTTCTCTCACACATCTCAACCACCAAACTTGCGATACGGTGTGTCGCCTGTCACCATTCCACAATGGCGAACACTGCTGTCGGCTTGTCTGATGCGCAGATCGATGAGCTCTTAAATCAGGCGGAGGTGAGACTACTTGAGAAGCAACAAGCACAGCAGAGCAAAAGCGTGTCTGCACCCCGGCCATCCAACAGTGAAATGGTCAACAGCGGTATCACAACCAAGACACCTGCTTCAAAACCTGCCACTTCAGCCCCCAGCAACCAGAAGACCCAAGAGCTGTCTGTGCGGGTTCCAGAAGCTCGCAAATCTAAAAAGGAAATGGTACGTGTCTACATCGTCACCTCGTCCCATTCTCTTGCTTCCTGATGAAATTTTATCCCAATTTAATTGATGCGAGGACCACTCCCGTCATGGGCAATGTCCTTGCGACAGAATGATTTCTTTTATCATAGGTTAGTCGATCCCTTTATCCCCTCGCTTAGTTCAACAGCTAATCCAGAATATAGTTACGCTGATCGAAGCTTCATTACCCCATGATCTTATGCCGTCCCGTTCATGACCACAAACTGACAGCAATCGATCAGGCACACAAAGCGGACGCAGGCCCTCAATGGTTCAACCTGCCTGCTACTGATTTAACGCCCGAACTTCGCCGTGATTTACAACTTCTTCAAATGCGAGATGTTTTAGACCCCAAGCGTCATTATAAGAAGGATACCACTCGAGCCATTCCTGAATTCTCGCAAGTGGGCACCATCATACCTGGACCGACTGATCATTTCAGCGCCCGCATGACAAAGAAGGACAGGAAGCGAACTCTTCTCGAGGACGTACTAGAAACCGAGGATGCAACCAGACGATTCAAGAGCAAGTATGGCGAGATCCAAGCCGCCAAGACCAGTGGGAAGAAAGGACATTACAAGAAGATGATGCAGAAACGATACGGCCGCAACTACAAGGGATGAGAACTCCTCTGCGATAGTAATATGTCCTCGCCGATATATAACTATGTCTTGACGACTTCATTTACGTCGATGGCTGGGCCTAGCGAACCCCTGTTAGAGAGTCATTGGGCCACTGCTGGTTCGCCAGGAAAGCTCAGCACCTCAGTCCGATGTCACATGAAGTGCATGCTCGCGTCGTCGTATGTGTCGGTCACAGTTCGGAGGCACTGTGCGCTTGTAAGTTGGGGTAACGTAGGATTACACCACATGGGCTGCACAAGTTAGACTGCCATACCTGACCAGTCTAAAGTTGCTGGCGGCCCAGTGATCACCGATACTGCCTGCTTCAACATATAAGAGCTAGCCTGCCAACTGTAGGTTTTGTACCTACACAATAGGCTATGGGTAAAGCCAAATGATCATACTGTTGCATCACGAGAAAATGCCTAATAGCATGCTCACTGTTATGGTGCAGGAAGGGAGTAATCTGAGAATGATCTTATATTCCTTGATAAGGCTTCAGCATGAGTAGCCTTGGCACTCGTCTACCGGACCTTATAAGGTCACCCTTACCTTGCGGGCTCCTGAACCGACAGTCACGCCTGCTTCCATTAGCAAGTATTGGATGTAGGGTAGGGTAGAATAATGCCATAGTTGTCTACCACCAGACCTGGACACGTCTGACAAAATAGAACTGTTCAACGCCCTCTACCTGGGACCATTTATTATTGAAACACATACGAGAAACTCGATATTCATATGAATCTAGGCCTGGTAGAAAGTGAGCTGTGCACCGTTCAACAAGCTTTATTAACCAAAATATTGCCCGAGACATGATCCACGTTCAGTCCGTCTTTGGCGTTGCACAGAGGCAACCTCAGGGCCATCGATTATTCCATTATGATAATGACCTTGGAGAAATGCTTCTGAAACTTAAGCCTCTCATACGCAGACTTGGCATCTTCCAGTGCAAACTCTACATCGTCTACGGCGATCTGGATCTTCTTCTCCTCCACATATTGCACCATGTCCCGTAACATGTTGCGCGTACCAAGCAACATGCCTCTTACTACACAGAGCTGAAACAGCGCGCCCATGATGTCCACGGGTATCTGCCCTTCGCCTGTGAGCCCGCCACTGCAACATAGGAGTCAGCAATCATTATCCCCAGCGTGATCCACAAATGCTTCAGAACCACGAGAAAGCCGGAGGCACGGCTACAGACCGCACAGGGGTCTTTGTGATTGACCCAGAGAACTGCTTACACTAATCCCGCCAATGTTACCAGCCCGTCGTGACGCACGACTTTCAAGGATTGCGACAGGGTCGATGGGCCTACGACGTCGATGACGTGGTCCACGCCCCGACCATCGGGTGTGAGAACCTTCGCTTGTTCGCCCCATTCCGGCGTCTTGCGATAATTGATCACATGGGAGGCGCCTAGGGCTTGCAGGCGCTCGGCCTTTGCGTCCGAGCTCGTGGTTGCGATCACGCTCGCGCCGGCTGCTGCGGCGATCTGAGGAATATCAGCGAAAGCATAGCACGGCCACGTGTCTATCTATTCTACATACTAAAGCTGATGTGTTGCAAAATAAAGTGGTAATGATGATGGGGTCTTACCTGCAGAACAGCGATACTTACGCCTCCCGTCCCCTGGACGAGGACCCAGTCCCCTTTCTTGACTTCGCGGCCTTTACAACCCATCAGCGCGTTCCACGCCGTCAGCCCTGAGCACGCCAACGTCGCTGCCTGCGCGTAGCTCAGATTCGATGGTTTGAGGACAAGCGCGCCGTGTCGGAAGATGCCTCGCCGGCATAGTGTTCCATGGGTCATCCCTCCCACTTCGGAATTTAGGGTCGGCGTATTCTTTTCTTTTCTTTCTTTTCCTTTTGCAACAAAGCAAAGAAGAAACACAATGAAGTTGGAATCGCTACTTACCCCCGTTGGTAATTGCGTCGAAACCCGGGAGGACATCATCGGCGATATCCGGACACATGTGCGTTATGACTACAGGAAGCGTGGGATGTCAGTAGCGAGATATGCTAGCATAATTGCAAATATTTCCCGGTAGATGTTGAAGTGTGTGCTGAGTGATAGCCACGGGAGCGTGCAAAAGGATACTGGAGTAGACCGTACCGTCAACTCCCGGCTTCAGCTCCGGCCGTACAGAGGCCACCGCAGACCCGATGGCTAGGATCCTGCCTGATCCGTCGGAGCCCGGAATAAGGTCCGGGATTATTGTGATAGGAACCGCATTGGTCAATGGGCCCTACTCAATCTATCAGTAGGTAGATAAGGTAAATGTATGTAAACTATGGTAAGGGAGCACTGTAGATACGATCGCACATACCTGCGTCACGGCGAGATCTCGATAGTTCAGGGACGCGGGACGGACCTCGACCAATACATCGTCGGGGCCGAGATCCTGTTCCGACTTTGTACCATTGGGATTATATTGGAGAGCGTCCACTACCCTGTCGATTGAGTTGGCATGGTGCCAACCACGTAACTAGGCTGCTAATGAAGCTACGTAATTCTACGTAGTTGGCTTCAAGCTATGAAGTACACAATGTCCATCTCTAGATATTTGCTTGGTGATATGGTGTTATAGATAGATATGATTATTATACTGCAATATCTCCGAAAACAGCCCCGCCTGGTAACTCCGCTCCGAAAACGAGTGTGTTAAGCTCGGTAGGATACATAACACCGACTTCTATATCTCATGTTGGGAAAAGATGGAATAACTTAGTCGAGCGCTGACTATCCTTGTCCGTTCCAAGACTATGCTAGGACAAGTTCGAAAAGACGAGGCAGTTTTTCTCCTAACGCCGCTACCAGACCTTGATATAGACAAGGGCGCCTTACGGGGGGCATTCTAAATCGCAAAAATAGCTTAATAATCTGACCTCCAAAGTTCCGCCGGCTTACCGCTCTATGATGTTCGGGGACCCCTATAAATTTGAATACCTTGTTTGATTGGTGAGGTACGGACGTCGCTCATCACGACATAGATGGATCGTGATTACTTTCTCTATTGATATCAGACGTGATGACATCGCACAAATGCACTCTCGATCAGTGGAAGGAAGATCTGATAAGATAGTTGTGGTGGTAGAGTGTACTTATTACATAATCATTGATTGTTCTCGTTCCAGCCTCAGCACCAGCCACGTTACCTAGATAGGCAATCTGATAATAATAATCCACATGCAGGCCTCGCATGCCAGTAGCCTGCCAACCAGCTCTCCCTGCCTCGGTGCATTGTCTACGTCGTCCAATTACGACAAACTTGACTGGGCAACGCTAGACAACTGGGCTCACGATGTTATTAGGATGGTAAGGTAGTCCTAAAGAAGAATGGAGGCTACACATCCGACCGCCGGGTGGGAGAAGGTCGGCGAGCTGTTTTATCGCAAGACCCAGCTGTATACCGCCGTCTTCGACCAGGATCTGGACCTGGACAATTACATCGTCGCCGGAGCTCCGTATGGCGGCGCCGTAGGTGAGACACGGTTCGATGTTCAATGCAGCCTTCTTCCTCAATTTTAGGGCAATCTCAAGCCTCTTTTCGGCCCTTTCACATGAGGGCTATTCGATTGTTAGATTTAAGCAAAGACACCTCACTGACGTCACACAGCAATTTGCCGAGACGAGACTCGCATCGTGACTTATCGGCCTAACCAATCTGCAAAGCCGAGCATTGACATATACAGCTGCGCGGGCAAGCTGCTCAGGAGCATTGCCTGGGACAAGGGCTCCGTAAAGGGGCTCGGATGGTCTGAAGACGAGAAACTGCTGGTTGTGAGCTACGATGGCACCGTCCGTTGCTATTACGACCTGCAAGGCGACTTTACTCAGTTCTCCCTGGGGCGCGAGGCCGAGGACTTTGGCGTGCACTCGTGCCGATTCTACGATCATGGCATGGTAGCACTGCTTACGAACAACGCCCTCGTATCGGTATCGTCGTATGACGAACCGCGGCCGAAAGTGCTGGCCACGCCGCCAGAGGGCGAGATTCACTCTTGGACTCTTGTTTCCCCAAGCTTTACTCTATCACGGTCTGTTGAGGTGCTATTGAGCATTGGGAAGACCGTTTACGTTGTGGACGCCGCAGAATGCGAAGATCGATTTCTTGACATTGGTCCCTTTACCCACATGAGTGCTTCACCCAACGGCAAATTCGCAGCTCTTTACGCTGTCAATGGCAAAGCCCACGTCATCACATCTGACTTCCAAGATCGTCTGAGCGAATACGACTCCCGGTCTCAGATCACGCCGAAGTATCTTCAATGGTGTGGTAACGATGCCGTCGTTATAGCTTGGGAAGACGAGGTGAACGTGGTTGGACCCAAGAGTGCCGTAGCGAGCTTCGTATACGAAGGCCGCGTTCATGTCATTGCCGGTAAGGCCCACGACACATCTCTTAATCAACATGGCTAGAACTGACAACTGCAGACCATGATGGTGTTCGCCTTTTGACGAACGATGTTTGCGACTTCGTCCAAAAAGTGCCAGATGTCACTGACGAAGTCTTTCGCTATGGAACCGAATCACCAGCTTCTGTCCTTCTAGATGCGGTAGGGCAGCTCGAGAATCAGTCGCCGAAAGCAGACGACAATATTCAACTCATCAGATCAAATCTAGTGGAAGCAGTCGACACCTGCGTCGCAGCAGCTGGACACGAATTCAGTATCCACTGGCAGAAGCAACTGCTTAAAGCAGCGTCTTTCGGCAAATCCGTCCTCGATATATACAACAGCGACGACTTTGTCGATATGTGTGAAACGTTGAGAGTCCTTAATGCTGTGCGCTATTACGAGATTGGATTGCCCTTGTCCTACGAGCAATACCAGCGTCTTACACCAGAAGGATTGATACAGAGACTTATCAACCGACACGAGTATCTTCTTGCTATTAAAGTCGCTGGATATTTACGTCTACCGACAGATCGCATATACGTTCACTGGGCTTCGGCCAAAGTACGGACCGGTGCAGAAGATGATAGCACAATCTGCCGCATGGTTGTGGAAAAACTTGCTGGCAAGCCAGGCATATCGTTCGAGACTATTGCACGTGCCGCCTACGATGAGGGACGTGCTCGGCTTGCCACCGAACTTCTCAACCACGAGCCACGCGCCGGTCGCCAGGTGCCGCTTCTTCTGAGCATGGAGGAAGACGAAATTGCGCTTGACAAGGCCATCGAAAGCGGTGACTCGGACCTGGTGTTCTTCGTTCTCCTCCAGCTGAAGAAGAAACTCCCCCTCGCCTCGTTCTTCCGCGTCATCAACGCCCGGCCCGCCGCCACGGCGCTTGTCGAGTCCTCCGCCATGTTAGAAGGCGACAACGCCCTGCTCAAGGACCTCTACTACCAAGACGACCGCAGAGTAGACGGTGCCGGGGTTTTCATCCGCGAGGCCCTGCAACAGCCGGATGCTCGCACGTCCGGAGACAAGCTCGCGCTCGCAGCCAAACTGCTCTCCGACTCGAGGGAGAATAACTTCGAGCTGGCCGCTCTGAAGGAGGCGACGACGCTGCTGCGGATGCAGGAGGCTCTGGACCGAGACCTGACGGACTCCTTTAAGGGTCTCAGTGTCAATGAGACGCTATATAAGTTGATCCACCTAGGATACTCTAACAAAGCCAAGCGGATCCAGAGCGAGTTCAAGGTCCCGGAGAAAGTGACATGGTGGATTCGGTAAGGGCCGGAAACTAAATCACGAAGCTCTCATGACTTATGATGCTAATCACGAGCGGGAATACAGGCTCAGAGCCCTCGTCGCAAGACGCGACTGGAATGAGATCGAGGAGATTGCTAAGAGCAGGAAAAGTCCGATTGGATGGGAGGTCAGTGAGACACTTCTCATCAAGAATGAACCCCTTCCCCTTCCCCTCCCCTTTCCCCTTCTCCCTATCTCTCGGGGAAATCTCGACTAACCAGAATTCCCGTCGAAAAGCCATTTTTCAACCTGATACTGCAGGCGGGAAACACTCGTCTAGCAGCCGTCTTCGTCCCGAAGTGCACCAGCCTGGAGCCGGGGGCGGCCATCACCATGTACGAGAAGTGTGGCATGCGCGTCAAGGCCGCGGAGGAGGCCGTCAAGGCTAGAGACGCCGACGCGTGGATGCGCCTCCTGGAGGCGGCTGGCAAGACCACGGCCGAGGGAAGAGAAATCGAGCGCTTAGGGATGCAGGTATTCAAGAAGTAAGTAGGAAGCAAAGAAGGCTGGTATCCAGTGGACGAACGTGTTGGCAAAACCCGAATATGTTTTTAGTATGAGCATAATTTAAAGAAGTTGCCAATAATAAATACACGCGAAATTTATCATCTCAGTATTAATCCAGACACATATGTATTCCAAGCCGAGAGATGGTAAGCATAGGCCGATCATAATGACTATTAGTCGCCTCTTACTATCACATCGACACACCAGAACAGAACTTTTCGACACGTCGATGGAAGTAGTGCTTGGTGTAACTTTTTCGTTGGCCATTCCCTATACCGACGTCTATGAACAAAATGCTAGAGACATCCACCCCACAGAAGATATTCCGTAATCAACCGACCCGTCATAATCATTCGTACTCGTCAAAGACGAAACTCACATGAACAGAGAGAATCCGTACACCATTCGTCATCCCTTCCATCATCGCCTTCGTCATCACCCTTCGGTCATCCCGTATCGTTGCTTTCATGCTCGCTACCTACAACCGCTGTGCTCGCGCTCCTGGATTTTGATAATGGTCGCTTGATTTTCATCTGATCGGTTTTTTTGCGTGTATTGAGCGAAATTCTATGTCTGAAGACATAGCAGTCGAAAAAAAATAGCAGGATTAAAAGTCGGAGAGTTGCCCGGGGGTATTCCCACCATAAAGTTAGCCGAAGGGCGGGGTATCCAGTAGAAGCTGTCGTTGTCCAGCATAACGTCGAGATCCGAAGCACAAGATAAACTGCGCCAGCATCACAGCGACATCAGAGCTAAATCTAACAACAGGTCGTCACGGTAGAAGGCGCCGAATAAAGATCAGAAATTTTCGGTTTGATAAGATCACTCAGAACGCCAGTAGGGACCATTCCCAGAGAGCTGGGGCAGTGAGAAACCTAGTTTTATACAGACCTGAGGCCATCTGACCTCATACGCGTGGGCGGCGGCCCTTTGACGGTACAGTGGTCCAGCCATCGGGATCTTGGGTCGGGGCGACCTCGGCTTCGGGGGCGACAGACGCGGCAGACGCGGCAGACGCGGCTTGGGTGGGTTGCTGCCCAGCAGCAGGAGGGTTTCCATTTACGCGTGGGGCTCTGCCATCATAACTGCCTCGAGGGCCACGAGGCGCACCACGTCCTCGAGCCTCTCCACGGCCACGTGGAGCATTGACATAACCGCCACGCTGTCGCTGCTCTCCTGGTGCTGACCGCCAGTTGCCACTCTCTACTGCTCGTGACCTGGGGTTCTGGGCGCCCTCTTTGGGTCTAGAGGGCAGCTTCTGGTCTTCGCCAGTTCCATTCTGGGCACTCTCAGTCGGTGCCTCCTTGGACTCGACAGGATCTTCGGTTTTCTCTTCAGTCTTTACCTCAGTCGTCTCTGCCTTGGCTGCTTCGGCATCAGCAGCAGCCTTCTCAGCAGCCTTCTCAGCAGCCTTCTCAGCAGCCTTCTCAGCAGCCTTCTCGGCGGCCTCCTTCGCAGCAGCCTCCTTCGCAGCGGCCTCCTTCGCAGCGGCCTCTTTGGCCAAGCGACGTTCTTCCTTTGCCTTTTCATCGGCCTCTTTCTTCTCCTTCAACAAATGGTCTCGCTTATCAGCAATCTCACGTTCTTTTGCTGCCGTATCAATAGGACGGGCAGCGCCGAAGGGGCTTGCCTTGGCATCGCCGGCTGCGCTTGGGGACGTAACATCTGGCGATTCGGAGACAGTTCGCTTCGAAAGCTGAAGCTTGGGCCGACCGCCAGTGGCGAGAGCAGCGGGACCTGGACCGGCTGGCGAAGGTGGTGCTTCGCTACCTTCACGGGATTGCTCAGGCGATTTGACGGGAGCGTCGGGGCGCATGTTGCTACGCCATTGGTTGTCGAGCTCTGCGGCCGTGGGGGCTCGCTCGGGGCGTTCCGGTCGCTCTTTAAATTCTCGGGGAGGTCGGGAGCCCTCCTGGCGTCCTTCGCCCCATGTAGCAGGTGAAACCTTGCGATCTTGTCGAAAAGATTCTCCGCGGTTGGCGTCGTTTCCCCGGGGCCGGCTATCCGTGCGCGACATAGAGCGCTCGGGCTGCGGGAGAGGAGACAGAGGGCCTCGTCGCTCCCAGTTTCCAAAGTCTCGTATCTTTCCATCATCTGCCGGCCCTTCGCGGAAACTGGGGGCCCGACGCTCACCAAAGTCGTTGGGGCGTCGGCTGTTATTCCGAGAAGGATCATCCGCTAGGGGGCCTTTGCGCTCCCAGTTCAGCAGGTCTCGAGCCGAGTCGCCGCCACGACCCTCCCGGTCTTTGGCTGGGATAGAGTTAGTGCTTGCGTCTAGTCATAACACTGATATGCTACGCAAACTTACGAGGATCTGCGATTCTGACTTTGATGGTTCGACCCTGAAAGCTGGATCCATCAAGAGTTAGTGCCTTTTTGAGACCATCCACAGTAGCGAATTCGGCATAGGCGAATCCTTTGGGACGTTGCTCAATTCGGTCTTCGATGATGCGAACGCTGGTGATCTCGCAGTCGCTGAAGAAGTCGGTAACGCTCTCACTGGTCGCTTCGTAGGAGAGGTTACCCAGATGTGCAGTGTAGGGGGGCTTCGTGGGAAGCTGAGTCGGGAACGAATCACGAGGAGGGTAGGCTATTTCAAGTTGAGGCTGTGTCAGCCCCCAAAACAAAACGCAAGATACAGAGAACCGGGATGATGTGACGACGCACCTCGATCGTTGCTGCTGGAGCCGTAGCCCGAGTAGCTCGAGTAGCCAGCCCTGCGGTCGACAGTGGAGGGGGGCAGCGGCTGGGAGCCTAAGAATACGTGGTTAGAGACAGGTTCCGTGACATGTAACGTTCTACACAACATACCAACAACCTCCTCGACTTCGTCGGCCCAGGATCCACCGTACTCTGTGCCAGTTGGTCAGCGATGTGTTGCTCAACGCCGCATCAAGGCGGCGGGGTAGGCCACGGCGGGCAGTCAAAGGGACTGACTCTCTTCATTCAAGAAGGCCCCGAGGGACATCTTCTGCTGCTGCTCCTTCTTCTTGGGCGCTGGGAAATGCACATGTCAGCACGGCGTGCAGGGGAGGCGGGCGTGGTGCAGCAACGAACCCATGATTGCGGTATTGGCAGGCTACGCGCGATGTGGACAGGCAGTGGGCAATGGTTGCGCGTAGTCGGGAATGCGGCCGGACGGACTGAGCTGCGTCGGTCGGTCGTGCGGGCGGGCGGGCGGGGGTTGGGTTTTGTTGTGGTGAGGCAGTGGTCTCGATGCACAGGAGTCGTGAGCTGAGGGTTCGTCGCCAATCTCACGGATCGAGGATGGGTCGATTGGCAGGCGACTGGATCTCGAGGGTTGTCTCCGAGAGGGTTTGGCAAGGGGAGACGCTTGCCTTTTCGGCTAGAAAAATTTAATCGCTGGAGGCAGTGGAGGGCAATTTTGGGTGCGCTGGGCAATTGGGACGTTGGTGGTGGGGTGTGTATAGGTGGCCGCTTGGCCCCGTTCAGGCCTAGTCCAGTGCACAAGTACACCAAGACACACCGGCCGATGCCTGCTAATCCGCTAATCCGCTAATCGCCGCTGTTGTCCGTCGTCCTGGTTGCAGCGCATCATCCACTGCTGCCACCCTGCTCACCCTACAACTACTCACACTGAATTTAAATTCTCTTGCTATGTCGTAGATGTGCTTGAGCCATGTGGCGTTGCGTACTATATAGACATGTACCTATACCGACCTATTAAGCAACATTGAAGGTGAGTAGTATACATTCCCTTTTCTATGCTTAGGTAGTCAGTCTGATGTTCGTTTACATTTTGGCCAACCATTACTGCCCAACAAGTTGATACATTTAACAGACGTATGCAGGCAGGTATAGTTGACAGATATACAACCTACTAGACTCTGAAGTAAGCCTTGCAAACCGGGAAGTCATTCAAGGCATTACTATACCAACCTGTTTACACCGCACGTACCCATGCGCTAGATACAGTACAGTGCTACGTGCATACCTATAAACATTAGCGCGAAGGGGGGGGGGTATACAAGACGATCACGGTGATGGTCTCGGATATACGATATTCTCTTGAACACCTTACGCTGGGTAGTGTCATAGCTTAATAAGCGTTACAGTGCGAAAAAGGCGATCTTTGAATTTAAAAACGATCTTTAAACTAAAACGGTCTTTAAATTTTAACACGGTTTCCACAGCTTAGTACAAACTACAAAAGAAATATTCATTTATCCGGTTTTTTTTTAACTTGCTTAAGTAGGTTATTTGCGGTTATTTTACGGTTATAAAGTTATATATATTATACGGTTATAGCTAGGTTTATAGATTATGATTATAAGGTATTACGGTTACACTACAAAAGCAGGTTATTATGCGTGAAAGGTAACTGCTGCAATTGATTATTATAAAGCTATTGTGTTTATAGAAATGGGCAGTTGCAAGTAGTGGTTGAAGGTGCAGTTGCAATTGCAGAGTTAGAGGGGGGGGGGGGGGGGCTGTAGAAATAGTCTCCAATTGCAAACATGGTCTCGAACACCAACACGGTCTCGAACGGCCAACATAGTTTTAGGCCCTATGATGGTCTTAGGACGCTATAACCGTTTTTAGTATAAAAATTATGTTGGACTAGGTATTATTTTAACAAAAAAATAATAGCTTGTACGAGACTATTACTGTGATTGTCTTGCAAATAGAAAATAGAGTTGAAAAATATATAACAGTCACCAAGTTGGTGACAATCACGGTGATCGTCTTGTATACCCCCCAACCCCCCCTTCGCGCTAATGAAGGTATGTAGGTACTTAGGTACTAGGTAGATGTGTCAGATTTTGCGCTTCGGTGTAGAGCTTGCCAACGGCTGTCAGGCGCTCTCAAAAATGTGTGTATTGTAGCATTAGATCTACATTAATCCCTC